>MU224611.1:2897330-2941970 GCA_018584345.1 Thuja plicata | reverse complement strand
TTAAAGGCTCTTACATATTCATTTATGAGTCTCCAAATTCATAAATGAACCTTGTCCCCCCTCTCTCTCTCCCATTCTTCTATAAATAGAAGCCTATTTTGAGAGAAAATAAGCCTTCATCTTAGATTGAAAATGCATTATTATACTGCTAGATTAATCCTAGAATAATATTTCATCTCTCATTTCATGTTTTTACATTGTTCTAATCTCATCTTTTAGAGCTAGAATACATGCTTTTCCATCCTTTTAGCTTGTTTCTAATCTTAAATCCTTCATGCTAGAATAGTATTGGTCACTGATTTATAGCATATTCTGAGGGCTAAATATGTTATTCATTACACTCTTTCTAGTTAGAAGGCAATAGGCCGATATTAGTGGTTTCTAACATTTTAACTAACCATTTATGCTAATGCAATGACCTATTGAGTGTTTGTATTGTTTCTGACAGGTACCCATTTACACACACACAGGTACTACTCCCTACTCCCTAGAAGTAGTCTTACCAATTGAGGTTGAACTACCATCCCTACGAGTATCATTAAAAGGCCTGATTGATGACAAAGATTACCGGGTAGGACGGCTCACACAGCTAGATCTCCTAGATGAAAAGCGCCAACAAGCTTATGATCACTTGATTGTTTACCAGAATAGACTTAAGCCAAAATATAAAAAGAAGGTCCACCCATGCCAGTTCCAAGTGTTATGCCCTGCATCCCAGTCCCTACATTTTGTGTGCAAAATGTTGGGTCCCCTTTTTTTTTCTTTTCATTTGCTTTTGCTTGCGGCTTTGCCTTGCCTTTCTTTCCTTTTGTTTTCTTTCTCTGGGGCTTTCCTCCCCGGTGGTTTGTTTTGTTTTTTGTTTGGTTTCCACCTCCGGGACTCCGGTCCTGGAGGTTGTCTTTCGGTGGGAACCAGATTTTGGACTCCGGGATTCTTCGCCACGATGTCCTCAAAGATATCATCCTAAAGAATCCCCAGGCCCAGAGTCCGGGGGTTTTTCTTATCCGAAGATTTCCGAAAGGGAGGGGATTATCTTTTTATCGTGGGTATAAATAGGAGTTATCTGTCACTTTCACATTTACCGCGATTAAAACCTTTGAGCACATAGAGTGAATTAAAGAGCGATTTTAAAGTGATTAACATAGCATTTGCAGAGAGTTTATGGTAATCAGTGCTTAACATTTTCAGTCATTCTCAGGAAAGTGTAAGTTCTTCGTGGTGGTGCTTCTGACCGATTGATGGCTCTAGCAGTTACAAGGCTCCCTTGGTAACCCTTCCCTTTCCTCTGCTTTCTGCGTTCTTAGGTTGGTGTTTCCGCTTTCCCTCCTCTCTGTTTTGCTTCCGCTCTTTGGCTTTTCTTTGGTTTTGTCTGGTTTTGGCTTGTCTCACTTTGTTTTGTTTCCCATTTTGTCTGGTCTTTTGTCTTCTGGTTTTGCCACCCATTGGTGGGTCGTCTCTGCCAGAGGGTTGTCCACCCTCTGTGCAGAAGTTGTCTTTCTGTAAATAGCGTAAATAGTGTAAAGAGTGTAAATAGCTATATATATTTGCGTCTGTCTTGTCTGGTTTTCTCGCGGGTGTCATCCTGTGTTGTATATTCATGTGTATATGTACATAGCTATGTATAACCCCTGTATCTCCCTATTTTTGTGTATATATCCCTTTGGCTCTATGTATATCCTTCCAGGTGACTTGACTACCTAGTCGAGTCACCTTTGCTTCTAGTTTTCACCTTCGAACTTGCTTCAAGGCAGAAAACCACCTGTTTGAAACTCGGCTTGCAGCCGGTTTCAAATAGGTGGTTTTCTCTCTCCTCCTTGAGGTCTATCAAAACCACATTTATTTCCCATGCACATAATTAATTCCAGCCAAGTGGCTTTCCCTTTTTGTGCATTCAGACAGTTAGCTCCGACGTCATCGCCATCACATCCATTAAATGCCTACACACGTGGCGCCCACATGGGCTTGACAACTTTCCTTTTCACACATCCTTACTAACAGTCATTTCTCTGGATTTCAGGCCTTTTACCACCATCCATCTTGTGTCCTTACAAAGTGTGATAAAATCCCCAGACCTGGATTTGTAATGAAGATTTTCAAAGTTTACGATGTGTTTTGCTTTTTGGTTACCTTTGCATGATACTAACATTTCAGGAAGCCAAAACACCATGGTGGTAAGTTCTCTGGACCCTAGAATAATTATATTGATAAACGTGTTCTGACGATCATCTTGTCTTATAGGTTCCCAAACTTTATCTTCCAAACATGTCTGAAGCATCAGCGTCATCCCCGCCCGGAAGTCCAGAATTACCAACTGCCACGGAGACCAGGGCAGCAACAAAGTCAAAGATTGAAAAAGCCCTAGAAAAGATGCCTCTCACTATGAAATTTGTACAAGATAACGCCATTGTGGGCTCAAACATTGAGTCCAAGGTGAAATTGATGACCGACACCAATGTCGGAACATGGGCAGAAATGCAGGCATTAGTAAAGATAATGCACATCCAGCGACAAGCTGGAGATCAATTGGCGATCAATTTCAGGAACTCCACAATCCTCTGGGCGGCCTGCTAACCTTGCTCCATGTAATCTCCAGAGCTTATCCTAACATTGGCGAGCCACTACAACTCTTCTGTCCGTGCCGTCATGCTCACACCCGCGGAGTCCACAGGATACCCCACTCCACTGGTGTCTCTCGGCCCAGTCACATTCCAGACAAGCTTGGGGATCCCATAGTTTGACAAGGCCTCAGTGGTCACAAGGACCGATGCCCTGACCCAGTTTACAAAGCTGGAGGATGCTGCCCGGGTGTATATGAATACCCACTGGATTAAGGCCCCAAAGAGGGACCCAAAGAGGATGAAGATAGAGATCCCCCACTCTAAATTGAAAGAGACCATCTAGATGGGGATGATAGCATTGGCCCAGGTCTTCGGGCAACCCTCAGCCCAAGAATTTGCTAAATGGATGTACTATTTCCTCCTTGGCATCGGCACCAAGGGAGGATTCTTTGACTGGGCCACCATAATTTCCAACCATGTCGACTCTCAGTTCTGGAAACTGAACCAAAAGAAGAAGTTCTACATGTCTTCTTATATTTTCTGGGCCCTAGCACAGTAGAGGCCCCATTCCCACGGCCTGCTCACTGACGGAGTACTCAGGATTGGCCTGGGACAAAAAGCACCGTGGGACCATTTCCCACAGATTCAATGGGAGGCCAGCTTCCCTAGTTTTTGCCAGGTAAACAACGTGTTTATTTACTACCATCTACTCTTACCCACCCGGGATGCCAGATACCGCCTGTCAACTGAGGCGGTGAAGTTAGTCAGCAGCTATAGGCATTATTATATTCAATTCCAATAGCACTCATACATTAGGGTCACCGACTTCTCCGGGAAGCCCTACTTGTTGCCCAGGCATTGCAGGTACAAGATCATGCTACTAGAGTATTGCCGAAAAATAATGAAGTTGCATGCCTTCTTGGCCCTTAAGAAGGTCCCCACCATCCCATTCCCAATCTCCTGTGAGAACTACATATGCAGTCTGGCCACCGCAAAGGAGGCAGAAAATGAGCTAAAAAGTTACAACCTGCAAGAATTCTATCTGGCACGGAAAAATTTTGGTCCGCATGGCCGAATTGCAACGGCACTACCCCGGGCTTCAGAGCCCCATCGGATACACATGGAGGACTTCTGGGTAGATTGCCAAGATGACATGGAGGTGCGGAGCAGGCATTATGTCAGAATGACAGCCGGAATGATGCAGAAGTTGAGGCTCTAGAAATTTCTAGCTGACTTCTCAGACGCTGCCCCCACTGAAGACCCCTAGTATAAAGAAAGGGGGATTGATAAAAGAGCCCTTCCACTAGTGAATTGGGCAGCCCAGGAAGAACCCACAATTGAAGACTTCACCCGGGAAGTAGTAGAGAAAAGCTACGCCTACTTCAAAAAGGTGTGCCTTGGGAGTACTCATCGGACAGTCCAGCCGACACCAAAGCTAACTCCACCATTGGTACCAAGATTGACCCTGAGGGCCGGGACTTATTCATAGGGGGCAGATAAAGGGAAAAGAATAGCTACAACCCCTTCTACGTAAGAAGTCCCCATAGCAGAGAAAATAAAACAGTCGGTGGAGGCCTCCCACCAAATGAGGGAGCAACTAATAACCAAGCTGGCCACCCCACCATTAATGACCGGGCCACTTTGTCCTCCTTCCTCCCTATCATTGGTAGCCTTAATGGTCAAGGCGACGGGGGTGGATATGCTGGAAGCAGCGGCAATAAGAGATGCGGGACCCCCTCTGGTAAATCGAAGGAAGAGAAAGCACATAAAATAGCCCAAGGCAGAACTAGCGCCAGTAGCGTCCCTTCCCCGGGAAGTGGAAATTCTTTCTTCCAGTTTCCCAGATCCGGAAAAGGAAACAAAGTCTGCAAAGGTCCCGGCTAGTCCCCCACCAGAAGCAGAGTTTGATGTATTTGCGGTCGATGAGTTCGGAAACCTGTAGGGGGATGATACACAAGAAGGGACGAAAGTCCCGGGGACAGAGCACGGAGCTTCCGAACAAGAACCTGCACAACAAGAGCAGCAAGTCAAAGAAAAGGAGAAGGAACCAGGGATTATCTCTGGGGCTCAAGCAATGCAAGGTCCGGGAGTGGACCAACAAAAATTGAGTGAACAAACGGCATCTGCTGGGGGACCTGGACCTTCGGGAATAGCCATTATCCCAGCCCCCACGTTTTGAGGGCTACTCTTGGGATCCCCTTTTGGGTAGGTGATCACAGTGGCTCAAACTTTAAATCTTGGCTTGACACCTCCCATACTGCCGAAAGAAGTACCGACAGAAGAAGAGGCCCCGACCGAGGAAGAGAAAGAAGAGAAGCTCGAAGAAGAAATCCCCAAGGAAGCCTACCAAGGTCCAGACCCATCAATAGACATACAGGACAAGGCTGAGGAGATGGAGATCAAAGAAAATATTGCTGCAGAAAAAGAAGTCCACGTTGAAGAGGAGCAATAGCCACCGGATACTGTGAAAGAATCAGGAGAAAAAATTTTGGCAGGAAGGCCACCTCTCCCACCTCAGTGGCTGATAAAAAGTAGGAAGAGGAAAGCTCAGTCCGCTCCGGTGATTCCTCCCTCCTTGGCCGAGATGATGGCCCCAGCTCAGGCCCCGCCAAAGGCGAAGAAAGCCCGACAGTTCATACTCTGCGAACTAGGCCGAGCGGAGAAATAGTCATCGTTGTAGAAACTCCTCCCCCAGATGCCGATGAAGCAACTGCAGATCCCGTAGACTACAGTGTTGCAGAGGTATCCCTAGGAAAAAGGGGAAAGCAAGGAGAGGTAGATTTGCTGAAGGAAGCAGCAACGGCAATAGAGGCCCGATATGAAAAAGAGGCATAGAGGCTCAGGGCGGAGAAAGAGAAGAATGCAAACCTTATGGGGTTGGTTACCGAGCTGGCCCGGACTGTTAATACCGCTCCTCTGGAGACCTCTCCCTTAGAAGAATTATCGCAGAGTGACATAGACTCCCTGCGAGTAATAAAAAATAAGGTCCAGGCAGTAGATGAATGGGTCGCCCTACAGATAGGAAACACCCAGCGTTTCCTGGCGTCCACTCTCCTGGACTTATACACGGCCCGACAAGTTATTCACCAGGCAGAAACACTTATTGAACAGTGGGAGAGTGACGCTGAAAACTACCAAGCGTGGAAGGTGGAGCTTGAAGAGCTCCTCACCTTGGGAGAGGACATAATTTTTGAGTCCGGAATTCTGTGTGAGGAATCATTTGATTTCGTAAGAACTCAGCACTCCCGACTGGACCTCACATTGGAGGTAACCAAGCAACTGGAAGAGTCCTTGAAAGAAAAGGTAAATGCAGTAAAATATTCTTCCAATTTATATAAGTCCTATGTAATAAAGGTTTCCGGGACAGATCCCGTTAGCACCAATACATACACCCCCAAAGATTCAGTTTTGGGGAGTTTTGATGAGATAATGACATCCCGGTATCAATCCTCGGAGGGGATGGATGGGGCCTGGATGGAAAAATTAACTGACATGATACTCAAGGGTCATGATGCGGTGAGGAGGGTGGATGAATTCAAAGAAAATGTTTCAGACCTGGGGGAACAAGTTGAAGTGGCCAAACACGAAAGGGCTAGCCTGAAAGATATAGATGAAGACAACATTTCCTGCCTCCTCCAGGCCTTCAATGACAATAAGAAACCTTGAGGTTTCTCCGGAGGCCAGGGAGAACTCAAGTGTTGGTCATTCTTTATTCTTTGAGGATGTAAGTTCTCGGATCCTGGAGTCCCGGATCCAAAATTTTGTATTCTTTAAAGTGATCTGTGTCCCAATCCCTGAGGATGACCGGTCACTTTCAGAGGTGGATAATAAAAACTATCAGAAGGTAGTTGGCCACATCAAGAGGCGTCGGCTTTGCAGTTGGTTTTCTGACAGGGTGGTCTTCTCGAGGTGCCGCTCAGAGATACACCTGGCACATTGGAGACAGGGCACCACATTTCCCAATTATGAGGCATGTAGCCTCAGTCCCCGGGGACCTACTTTCTTCTTTCTCCCTTCTGGCTCTCTTCTAGAGACCGATTCTTCTGATGTATATTCTTGTCTTATTCCTCTGACATGGCAGACCTATTCCGTCTCCAGGTCTTTTATAGGGTGGCACAGGTAGTACCGGCCCCCAGATATTGTATTTTATTGAAATATGATGTAAATAGGGTTAGGGTTAGAGGAGAGTTGTATAAATAGCCAAACTGGCCCATTTCTAAGGGTCAGTGAAATTGATGATTTTGTTGTCCATAGTAATAGAGAAGTGATTTCTCTTCTAAGTTGCAAAGCTCAATGCTCCATTGTTCTGTTATCAGTAGTTAGATGCTCCCCTGGGGCCACCTTTGTATCACGCACCAGTGCTTGCTGGAAGGAATGTTAATAAAGAAGGAAGAATTCTTGGCAATGATGTTGTTGGCTTTCCTACTTCTGAGTTAATGGTATTTCATGTTTTAATGTTCTTTATGTCTTCTACTCTGATATGTTAAAGTAGATTAACGACCTCTTTGCCCCCGCTACTGATAAAATGCTAGTTGATGGCTATGTATTTCTTTGGTATTTAGTGTAGTCTATCAGAGTATTATTGATGTTCCGGATATTTCTACATGATTGTAGTTAGATGAAATGCTTCTAACCCTGCAGGATCTTTTTCACTTTATTTACTAAGTGTAGAATGCTCTGGGAAACCTTACCATATTGAATCTCCAGAGGAAATGACTTGAAGAAACCAGCTATCCCCCTCAAAAATAGTCACTTCTCCCAACCGAGCCCTGCACCGTCGCGATCGGACACCCAGGTGCTTGAAGGCCTGGGGAATTTATTCTCCTAGATAAGCTTTACAGGCGGAGTTGGTCAGTTTCCCCGAAAGCCGGTGACAACTTATGACTGTTGGCGGACCTGGTCAGCAAAACCCCGTCAACAGAAATTGGTGCTAGAAGGAGGGCATGAACTCATCCCCCTCCAGATATTCTGATTTTACACCTCCAGAAGGTTCCCCGAGTTATAGGTTTAGGAGACAAGCCTTTAGCGGGATTGGGTCTTTTTCCCCAGCTAAATTTGGAAGAATCCTCAGGTCCGCCCTGAATCCCAAAAGGTTTGTCGAACTCGAGCCTCCTGCTCAAAAGAAACAGACCTCAAAAATCACACCAACCACTATTATCTGGGGATCGACCATATCTCTGAATACCCAAACTCCTCAGATAATTCTGGGAACCAGTGCCCAAACTACCCAACATATAGTTCCCCCGATGGCTGCATACTTTGAAAACACCGGGTCCCCAATGGGGACTTTTTCAGGCGCAATCAACGACCTACCCTCTCACCCAGAGAAGATTTGCCCATGATATGAACACTTAGGCTCATGAACCATGGAAGAACACTTACAGGCATACAAAGATGCCATGAATCGACACCAGATCCAACATGAAGATGTTGTGACTCGTATGTTCCCCTTGTCCCTAGGACAAAGCGAGTTGAACTAGCACCTTAACCTGCCTGCCAACTCCATAAACACTTGGCAGGACATGGAGGACGCCTTCCTAGCTACCTTTCACGTGCACATGGACCCAGCCTGGTCCCATAGCCAATTCATCTCCATTAGGAAGGAACCCAATGAACCTCTCGCAGCATTCAACCATAGGTTCCAGCATTCCCTGAAGCGGTGCACAGGCCCCTTCATTCCATCCCTAGAGGTAACCATACAGACCTATCTTAACGCGATGGACCCCTTCGTTTCCACTCTCCTTTGGAGAACAACCGCCGCGGGTGACCGGGATACCTTGGAAAAAGTTTACAACCTAGCCCTAGAGCTGTCTTGTGGTCTCAATAAATCCCTAGGTGGGATTGGGTAGGGTGCGCCTTTTAATATGATCACCGATGGAACTACATATGCCGGGGGATACAACTCCAATCTGGCAATAGGTTCCCCCTCGATGGAAATAAATCCTCCGCCACCTTTGATAGATCAGTAGGCACGATATTTTTATCCAACCCAGACCCAAATGACACCGGGTTTGGAAGTCTTCCCTTGGAATCAGCCGCAACAGACACAACAGACTCAAACACAACCATCTGGAGTCCCCTTCTTTCAGTCATCCATGGCTGGAGGATTGTCGCCCTCGACTCCAGCTAATCCTGTTGCCTTCCTGGGAAGCCAACAATAACCACAGCCGTCCCATTGTGATGCTAACACTCAGTTGACCGCTGAGGTCGAATCCCTCCAGCGAATATTGTCCACTCTGACTATGGACATGGGCCAACTGAAGGTGGGGTCCTACGTACCCCAGAATTCAATCGCAAACTTCCAGCCTATGACTAATTGGTGTAGATTGCACGATACAGGTTCGCACAACAAGGTGAATTGTGCCACTTTAGAGAAGGTCATCATGATCTCCCAATTGGACAGGAAACAGTCACGCGATGCTCCCCCTCCAAAGCCTCCTATCCAAGAAACAACCCATAGTGACTTCACCTGTGATACCATCTTCTTCGGAACCTCCGGAGAAGATGAAGAAGAATCCAAACTACAAGGATTCTTTGATGAATCTATCCCGCCCTTTGAGGCCAACACCTTTACTAACCCATAGAATCTATACAACACTCAGAGCCAGGTTGGTAAAGGACTAGCTTACACGCCCACACCTCCTATCAAAGACACTCCTCCTCCCTAGAATAACACAAATGATCGACCCGTCCCTCCAAAAGGTCCTAGCCCTAACCAAGCAAGAGACCTCACCGAGGAAAATCAGCCATTCCCGGGAGGAAGATTCGACATCACAAAGGTGTTAGAGCAGACCACCACCTCCATGACCTTGATGGAGGTTTTGCTAAATTGTCTCAAGCAGAAGAAGTCTCTTCCGAAACTCTTGGGGAACCCAAAAGTCGTTAGCCGCCCGCCCAAGACTACTTCATTCGAAGATGCTAATGCGGCTGTCTTTTGGGGAAACAATGAGGACCCTCCTTTCCTACTAGGCTTGAACATTTATGGCATATACACAACTACTTAGTAGACTCCAGAGCTTCGGGTAACATCATGCCCTTGTCTATTTGTCAGAAGCTCGGACTCCACCCCACCCCATCTAATGGCGCAGTAATCCAGCTAGATAAGACTGCTGTAAAAATGGTGGGGGAATTGAAGAACGTCTGGATACACCTTATTCAAGACCCCAGGATAGCCAGCATAATCAACATCCAAGTGGTGGACATCCCAGAGACCTACGGGATGTTGCTTAGTCAGAATTGGTCTAAGTCCTTAAACAGATATTTTTTGACCAAATTCACCCACTTATGGCTTCCATGGGAAGGAGAATCCAACAAGATCTGGGTTGAAAGCAAGCCCCGGATGAAATAGGCCCTTACCGAAGTTGGGAGGGTCAATGAAGTCCTTTTCTCTGAGACTTCTCTGGGGGTGTACTGACCTCTTGAAATCTTAACATTCGATTTCATCCCCGGAGAGGATCCCGTCATGCTGCAAAGAGCGCAGGACCTAGAAGAAAAGATGAGGGTTGAAATTTTCTCTCAGGACGTTACAACAACCCTTGCCACACAACTATCTGGCACTTGGTGCCGAGTACACTACTAAAAACATTCAGAGCTTGAGTGTGAGCCGTGTCTCTCGATTGCTAACTGGCAACTTGATACCTTTCGGAATAAACATACAATTGATTCCCTGGGACCTATTACTCCTACGGGATGCGCTCCTTTGGTTCCATCCCCCCGGGAATCCCAAGTCAAAATGCCTCTGGAAGTAAATTCTTCTTTTACACCGGTGGTTCCGGGAGAAATCCCTAAGTCTCCCAACGATAATCTAAAGAAAGCCCCCCCTCCCCAGCCCCAGATTGTAAACAATGACTTATGGACCCTGAAGTTCGATGGGTCACGATCCAAACAAGGCTGTGGGGCTGGAGTAGAGTTAATCAACCCGCGAGAGAAGTCCTTCCTTGCATCCTACAGGCTACAGTTTAACTGTACAAATAATGTCACAAAGTATGAGGCCTTAGTCCTTGGACTCTTATTCGCTCTAAGGAAAGGTATCACCCACCTCCAGGCTTTGGGTGATTCAGAGTTGGTTGTTAAACAAGTCTGGAGTCAATACACGTGTCACGATAAGAGACTGGCCACATAACGCAACCGGGCTTGGAGCCTTATCGAAGATTTTGATGCCTTTGGCATTGACCTCATTCCCCGGTGACGGAACTATGTCCCGGATGCCCTCACCATTTCTACCAGCACACTTGAGCCGATGGCCGGCTCACGACTTTGGAGATTTTCAGTTGAGATGGTCTCGACCCCGTCCATCCAAGATAATGTCACCCACTTTAAGGTTTTCGAAGACAATCAACATATCCTGGCCTTCATGGTGAATGTTGGTGTCTTTGAGGACCAGATAGTGGAGGAACGAGACCATGATGATACTGGGCAGGGTGATGAAGACGATGGGATCATGGACTTGCCCACTAACACCATCCCTAAGGGGATGGTCACACTAGAACGAATCTTTGACTCAGACCCTCAGGCCCATGAAAAGGTGTCATCTTCCTCTAAGGGAGGAAAGTTTGAAAAGGTTAACATCGGCTAGCCCGGTGAAGAAAAGATCATTCATATTGGTACCTCCTGTTCCCCTGAGGAAAAGGAGAAGATTCTCTGGGAATACATAGACGTAATTGCTTGGGGTTATGAAGAATTGAAAATATATGATACATCCATCATGACCCATACTATTCCTCTGAAGCCTGATGCTAAGCCCTTTCAGCAAAAACAAAGATGAGTCAACCCCCTAATAGAGCCTCTAATTTGACAAGAGGTAGAAAAATTGCTATCGGCCCGGATAATCTTCCCAATTTGGCACACTATGTGGGTTGCCAACCTAGTCCCTGTCAGGAAGAAAAGCGGTGAGATCTACCTTTGTGTGGATTTCTGAAATTTGAACAAGGCCTCCAAGAAAGATAATCACCCTCTCCCCTCGCTGGATGAGGTGTTGCAGATAGTGAATGGATCCCATATGATGTCCTTCCTAGATGGATATTCGGGATACAACCAGGTCATGGTCAAGTATGAGGATAAGGAGAAAACAATGTTTACCACCAAGTGGGGAACATTTTCTTATAGGAGAATGCCCTTTGGTTTGATCAACACAGGGGCTGCATTTCAAAAGGCCATGGACATTGCATTCGAGGGCCTTGTGAATCGGTGCATAATCATCTACAGGGATGATTTGACCATCTTTTCTCGGGACAGGCATGATCATCCTGCCCACCTTGCCCAGATCTCTGAGAGATGTTTCCGGTATGGAATATCCCTCAACCCCAAGAAGTGCATATTTGGGGTCACCGAAGGGAAGTTTCTTGGGCACATAGTCTCTGAGAAGGGTATATCCATAGACTCTGATAGAGTTGAAGCACTGTTGAACTTACAAATGCCTGGCAGCAAGAAAGAAATGTGATCCTTCTTTGGAAAAATCAACTTCATGCGACGATTCATCACGGGATTCGCAAAAATAGTTAAGCCCCTCAATGAGATGATGAAGAAGGATACCAAGATTGAGTGGAGTCCTAAGGCAAAATGGGTGTTCGCCCAGATCAAACAGACAATAACGGAAGCACCTGTCCTGGCTAGTATGGACTATTCCCTTCCATTTTACATTTACTCATTCACTTTTCCGCACTCTGCTGTGGTAGTGTTGACTCAAAAGGTTGAAGGGGAAGAGTGGATAATAGCTTTCATGAACTCCCCCTTTAAGAATGCCGAAGTCCAATATTTGCCACTAGAAAAACAAGCCTTTTCTCTAGTCCGCGTTGTGAAGAAATTCTGGCATTACATTCTCCAGAGCAAAGTACGTGCTATCATCCTAGACCAGGCCGTTAAATCTCTGCTGATGCAAAGTGAATTGGGTGAGAGATGGGGGAAATGGATGGCCATCCTCCAAGAATATGACTTAGAAATGCAGCCCATGAAAATAGTTCGAGGCCAGGGACTAAGTCAGGCGATGGCAGAGGAAACTCCACACATAGAATTTCAGACTTATACGGTGGAGTCCATTACCCAAGATCTATGGTACACCGATTTGGTATACCTGCTACTAAACAACAAATGCCTGGAGGGGTTGCCTCCCCACAAATGCCACACCCTGTGGATGAAAAGCACCCACTTCATGATAAAAAATTTCACGCTTTACCGCAGAAACTACGAGGGGGTGTACCTTCGGTGCATCGATAGAGACCAAGCTGTGAAAGTGATTGATGAATTCCATGGATAGTTTAGAATCGGGCATGGCTCAGCCAATTCCACTACCCATCAAATCCTTTAGGTTGGATACTATTGGCCCTGTATATTCAAAGATGTTTATGCTCATGTTAGGAAATGCCATACTTGCCAAACCGAAGCACATCGTGAGCGTAACCCCGCCATGCCTTTACAACTGGTCTACGAGGCTAGATCATTTTCCCAGTGGGCACTTGACTTCATCAGAGAAATTAACCCCAACTCGTTTTCCAACCACTGATACATTCTAACTGCTACTGATTACTGCACTCGGTGGTCTGAAGCTATACCTTGCAAAAATAACATGGCAGATGTAGTTATCAAGTTCTTAAAAGAAAATATCGTCACACGGTTTGGAATGCCCTTTGCTTTGGTATGTGACAATGGTCCAGCATTTTCTTCAGCACAGCTGCTCAAATGGACCTACAATCAAAAGATCACACTGAAGTTCTCCAGCAACTATTATCCCCAGGGAAACAACGTTGCTGAATCAATGAACAAGAATCTACTTGAAGTGATCAAGCATCTATTAGAACAGAATCCCTGGGATTGGCATCAAAAGTTGAAATTCACCCTCTGGGCAGACCACATTCATATTAAAGCTACCTTGGGAACATCCCCGTTCCACCTGGTTTATGGTCAGATCCCTGTATTCCCAGTCAACTTACAAATCCCAGTTTTATAGTTTATGCAGGAATTTAGCAACAGGGACAACATAGTGGAGGTTTGACTCTTGAATCTGGTGCGAATGGAAGAAAAACGAGACACAGCCCTTGAACATTTTGTGCATCATCAAGCAGTGGTAAAATGATAGTTTGACAGAAGAGTCCAATTCAAGGCTTTTCAGATCTCGAATCTGGTCCTGCTGTGGAACAAGGCCCGAGAGAAGAAAGGAAAACATACAAAGTTCCAACGGCTCTGGCTCGGACCATACCTCATCTCAGAAATCTATGGGGAAAATACTTACTGCCTAAACACCCTGACTGGGGAACCTATTGCATTTCCCATTAATGGATAGTTTCTCAAACACTACTTCGAGTAGGGTAAGTTTGCTCAAAGTTGTATTATATGTAAAGCCCTCTACTGTAAATATCTCTTTTGGGTATCTCGTCGTGAGGTAACCCGTCTTGTAAATAGTCTTGTCGGCTGTCCTCTGGGATGGTTTTCTTTTGCTATTTTTGTTCTCATTTTTGGTTTCCTATTGGTCCCGGTGCTTTGTTCTGTCTTGTAGGAATTGGAATGCTTCGCATAACTCTAGCTTCCGGTACGATGTCTACGGCATGATGAACTTCAGAATCTGTCTTTAGCATGGTGGAATAGGCCCGGTCTCCAGGGTCATTTTACGGGTTATGGCACATCTTGAGCAATCTCCATTGGGTGTTTTCTCCGGGAGTCTGGCAATCAGTGAACACAAATAATATAAGGAACAAGTAATCAGATGCACCAGGGGGTAGATCGGCTGTATTGATTGGTTAACCCACGTCTGAAAAATCTAAAGAAATTCTCCCCAGGTCCAGAGCTTTATCCTCTCTTCAAAACATTTAAATATAGGTGGATAGGTGAAAGAAGTACTGCCATTAAATTTAGCTAAGCTCAATCTTAATGGTGAAAGAAGTACAGCCTTCCCCACTTGAAACAAACAAAATAGCAAAAGAGGAAAAGTGGGATAAAACTCTGGGCTCCAGGAGAAACAAGCAAATGGATGACTGGTTCGATGTGATTAGTACCTCTTCTCTATTTCTCCCCATGGTCATTGGCTTGATTTCCTTCCAAAGCACACACAACACCACTGATGAAGGACTACAGACTGACTCCTGTGTGGTTGGATTCTCTCAAGCATGTTGCTCTTGGTCTGTCAGGCGCTCCGGGAGGCGGCTTGTTCCAGTTTTGCTAACCAGAGATTCTACAGTTCTCAAATGTGATAAGGCATTTATCCCAGATAGTCGCCATTTGTTATGCCCTGCATCCCCGTCCCTATATTTTGTGTGCAAAATGTTGGGTCCCCCTTTTTTTTCTTTTCATTTGCTTTTTCTTGCGACTTTGCCTTGCCTTTCTTTCCTTTTATTTTCTTTCTCTGGGGATTTCCTCCCCGGTGGTTTGTTTTGTTTGTTGTTTGGTTTCTGCCTCCGGGACTCTAGTCCTGGAGGTTGTCTTTTGGTGGGAACCGAATTCTGGACTCCAGGATTCTTCACCACGATGTCCTCAAAGATATCATCCTGAAGAATCCCTAGACCTAGAGTCTGGAGGTTTTGCTTATCCGGAGATCTCCGAAAGGGAGGGGATTATCTTTTTACCATGGGTATAAATAGGAGTTATCTGTCACTTTCACATTTACCGTGATTAAAAACTTCGAGCACTTAGAGCGAATTAAAGAGCGATTTCAAAGAAATTAACAGAGCATTTACATAGAGTTTATGGTAATCAGTGCTTAACATTTTTAGTCATTCTCAGGAAAGTGTAAGTGCTTCGTGGTGGTGCTTCAGACCGATTGATGGCTCCAGTAGTTACAAGGCTCCCTCGGTAACCCTTCCCTTTCCTCCGCTTTCTGCATTCTCAGTTTGGTGTTTCCACTTTCCCTCCTCTCTGTTTTGCTTCTGCTCTTTGGCTTTTCTTTGGTTTTGTCTAGTTTTGGGTTGTCTCACTTTGTTTTGTTTCCCATTTTGTCTGGTCTTTTGTCTTCTAGTTTTGCCACCCGTTGGTGGGTCGGCTCTGCCAGAGGGTTGTCCACCCTCTGTGCAGAAGTTGTCTTTCTGTAAATAGCGTAAATAGTGTAAAGAGTGTAAATAGCTGTATATATTTGTGTCTGCCTTGTCTGGTTTTCTCGGGAGTGTCATCCCATATTGTATATTCATGTGTATATGTACATAGCTATGTATAACCCCCATATCTCCCTATTTCTATGTATATATCCCTTTGGCTCTATGTATATCCTTCTAGGTGACTTGACTAGCTGGTCAAGTCACCTTTGCTTCTGGTTTTCGCCTTCGAACTCGCTTCAAGGAAGAAAACCACCTGTTTGAAACTTGGCTCACGGCCGGTTTCAAATAGGCAATTTTCTCTCTCCTCCTTGAGGTCTGTCAGAACTGCATTTATTTCTCATGCACACAATTAATTCCAGCCAAGTGGCTTTCCCTTTTCATGCATTCAGACAGTTAGCTCTGACGTCATCGCCATCACATCCATTACATGCCTACGCACGTGGCACCCACATGGGCTTGACAACTTGCCTTTTCACACATCCTTACTAACGGTCATTTCTCCAGATTTTGGGCCTTTTACCACCATCCATCCTGTGTCCTTATCAAGTGTGATAAAATCCCCAGACCTGGATGTGTAATGAAGATTTTCAAATTTTATGATGTGTTTTAATTTTTGGTTACCTTTGCATGATACTAACTTTTCATGAAGGCAAAACACCATGGTGGTAAGTTCTCCAGACCCCAGAATAATTATATTGATAAACGTGTTCTGACGGTCATCTTGTCTTGCAAGTTCCCAGACTTCATCTTCCAAACATGTCTGAAGCATCAGCATCATCCCCGCTCAAAAGTCCAGAATTACCAACTTCCACGGAGACCAGGGAAGCAACAAAGTCAAAGATTGAAAAAGCCTTGGAAAAGATGCCTCTCACTATGAAATTTTTACAAGATAATGCCATCGTGGGCTCAAAGATTGAGTCCAAGGTGAAATTGATGACCGACACCAATGTCGGGACATGGGCAGAAATGAAGGCATTAGTAAAGATAATGCACATCCAGCAATAGGCTGGAGATCAATTGGCGATGAATTTTGGGAACTCTGGAATCCTCTGGGCGGCCTGCTTCCCTTGCTCCGTGCAATCTCTGGAGCTTATCCTAACATTGGCGAGCCACTACAACTCTTCTGTCTGGGCCGTCATGCTCACACCCGTGGAGCCCACAGGATACCCCACTCTACTGGTGTCCCTCGACCCAGTCATGTTCCAGACAAGCCTAGGGATCCCACAGTTTGACAAGGCCTCAGTGGTCACAAGGACCGATGCCCTGACCCAGTTCACAAAGCTGGAGGATGCTGCCCAGGTGTATATGAATACCCACTAGCTTAAGGCCCCAAAGAGGATGAAGATAGAGATCCCCCGCTCTGAATTCAAAGAGAGCATCCAGATGGGGATGATAGCATTGGCCCGAGTCTTTGAGAAACCCTCAGCCCAAGAATTTGTTAAATGGATGTACTATTTCCTCCTTGGCATCAGCACCAAGGGAGGATTCTTTGACTGGGCCACCATAATTTCCAACCATGTTGACTCTTAGTTCTGGCAACTAAACCAAAAGAAGAAGTTCTACATGTCTTCTTATGTTTTCTGGGCCCTAGCGCAGCAGAGGCCCCATTCCCACGGCTTGCTCACTGACAAAGTACTCAGGATTGGCCCAGGAAAAAAAGTACCACGGGACCATTTCTCACAGATTCAATGGGAGGCCAGCTTCCCCAGTTTCTACCGGGTAAATGACGCGTTCGTTTACTACCATCTACTCACACTCACTTGGGATGCCAGATATCGCCTGTCAACTGAGGCGATGAAGTTAGTTAGCAAATATGGGCATTATTATATTCAATTCCAATAGAACTCATACATTAGGGTCGCTGGCTTCTCCGAGAAGCCCTACTTGTTGCCCAGGCATTGCGGGGATAAGATCATGCTGCTGGAGTATTGCTGGCAAATAATGGAGTTGCATGCCTTCTTGGCCCTCAAGAAGGTCCCCACCATCTCGTTCCCAATCTCCTATGGGAACTGCATGTGCAGTCTGGCCGCCACAAAGGAGGCAGACAATGAGCTAAAAAGTTACAACCTGCAAGAATTCTATCTGGCATAGAAAAATTTTGATCTACATGGCCGAATTGCAACGGCACTACCCTGGGCTTCAAAGCCCCATTGGATACATATGGAGGACTTCTGGGTAGATTGCCAAGATGATGTGGAGGTGCGGAGTAGGCATTATGTCAGAATGACAGCCGGAATGATGCAGAAGCTGAGGCTCCAAAAATTTCCAGCTGACTTCTCAGACGCCACCCCCACTAAAGACCCCCAGTATAAAGAAAGGGGGATCGATAAAAGAGCCCTTCCACCAGTGAATTGGGGAGACTAGGAAGAGCCCACAATTGAAGAATTCACTTGGGAAGTAGTAGAGCGAAGTCACGCTACTTCAAAAAGGTGTGCCCCGGGAGTACTCGCCAGACAACCCAGCCGGCACCAAAGCTAACTCCACCACCGGTACCAAGATTGACCCCGGGGGATAGGACTTCTTCGCAGGGGGTAGATAAAGGGAAAAGAATAGTTGCAACCCCTTCTACGCAAGAAGTCCCCATAGCAGAGAAAATAAAATAGTTGGTGGAGGCCTCCCACCAAATGAGGGAGAAAATAATAACCAAGCTGGCCACCCCACCATTAATGACCGGGCCACTTCGTCCTCTTTCCTCCCTGTCATTGGCAGCCTTAATGGTTAAGGCGACGGGGGTGGATCCACTGAAAGCAGCGGTAATAAGAAATGCGGGACCCCCTTTGGTAACCTAGAGGAAGAGAAAGCACATAAAATAGCCCAAGGCAGAACCAGCGCCAGTGGCGTCCCTCCCCCGGGAAGTAGAAATTCTTTCTTCCAATTCCCCAGAGCCGAAAAAGGAAACAGAGTCTGCAAAGGTCCCAGCCAGTCCCCCACCAGAAGAAAAGTTTGATGTATTTACGGCCGATGAGTTTTGCAACCTGCAGGGGGACAATACAAAAGAAGGGACGGAAGTCTCGGGGACAGAGCATGGAGCTGCCGAACAAGAAGCTGCACAACAAGAGTAGCAAGTAAAAGAAAAGGAGCAGGAACCGGGGATTATCTCCGGGGCTGAAGAAATGCAAGGTCCGGCAGTGGACCAACAAAAACTGAGTGAACAAACGACATCCACTGGGGGACCCAAACC
This sequence comes from Thuja plicata, assembly GCA_018584345.1. Taxonomy (NCBI): domain Eukaryota; kingdom Viridiplantae; phylum Streptophyta; class Pinopsida; order Cupressales; family Cupressaceae; genus Thuja; species Thuja plicata. The sequence continues at coordinate 2,923,215 of MU224611.1, read as the reverse complement.
TTTGGGAATAATCGTTATCCCAGCTGCCACGTTCCAAGGGCTACTCCCGGGATCTCCTTTTGGGAAGGTGATCACAGCGGCTCAAACTTTAAATCTTGGCCTGACACCTCCCATACTGTCGAAAGAAGTGCCGACAGAAGAAGAGGCCACGACAGAGGAAGAGTAAGAAGAGAAGCTCGAAGAAGAAATCCCCAAGGAAGCCTACCAAGGTCCAGATCCATCAATAGACATACAGGACAGGGCTGAGGAGATGGAGATCGAAGAAAATATTGCTGCAGAAAAAAATTCTGCATTGAAGAGGAGAAACAGCCACCGGATACTGGGAAAGAATCAAGAGAACAAATTTTGGTAGGAAGGCCACCTCTCCCACCTCAGTGGCTGATAGAAAGTAGGAAGAGGAAAGCTTAGTTCGCTTTGGTGATTCCTCCCTCCCTGGCCGAGATGATGGCCGAAGCTCAGGCCCCACTAAAGGCAAAGAAAGCCCAGAAAGTTCATACTCTGCGAACTAGGCCGGGCAGAGAAACAGTGGCCATTGTGGCAACTCCTACCCCAGACACCGATGAAGCAACTATGAATCTTGCAGACTACAGTGTTGCAGAGGTATCCCTAGGAAAAATGGGAAAGCAAGGAGAGGTAGATTTGCTGAAGGAAGCAGCAAGGGCAGTAGAGGCCCGATATGAAAAAGAGGCCCAAAGGCTCAGGGCGTAGAAAGATAAGAATGCAAACCTTATGGGGTTGCTTATCGAGCTGGCCCAGCCCATTAATGCCGCTCCTCTGGAGACCTCTACCTTAGAAGAATTACCACAAAGTGACATAGACTCCCTGCGAGTAATGAAAAAGAAGGCCCAGGCAGTAGATGAATGGGTCGCCCTACAGATAGGAAACACTCGGCATTTCCTGGCGTCCACTCTCTTGGACTTATACACGGCCCGACAAGTTATCCACTAGGTAGAAAAACTTATTGAACAGTGGAAGAGTGACGCTGAAAACTACCAAGTGTGGAAGGTGGAGCTCGAAGAGCTCCTCACCTTGTGAGAGGACATAATTTACGAATCCAAAATTCTGGGTGAGGAATCATTTGATTTTGTAAGAACTCAGCACTCCCGACTGGACCTCATATTGGAGGTAACCAAGCAACTGGTAGAGTCCTTGCAAGAAAAGGTAAACACAGTAAAATATTCTTCCAATTTATATAAGTCCTATCTAATAAAGGTTTTCGGGATAGATCCTGTTAGCACCGATACATACACCCCCGAAGATTCAGTTTTGGGGAGTTTTGATGAGATAATGACATCCCGATATCAATCCCTAGAGGGGATGGATGGGGCCCAGATGGAAAAATTAACTGACATGATACTCAAGGGTCATGATGCGGCAAAGAGGGTGGATGAATTCAAAGAAAATGTTCCAGACCTCGGGGAACAAGTTGAAGTGGCCAAGCACAGAAGGGCTAGCCTGAAAGATATAGATGAAGATGACATTTCTCGCCTGCTCCAGGATTTCAACGATAATAAGCAACCTTGAGCTTTCTCCGGAGGCCGGGGAGAGCTCAAGTGTTGGTCATTCTTTATTCTTTGGGGATGTAAGTTCCCAGATCCCAGAGTCCCAGATCCAAAATTTTGTATTCTTTAAAGTGATCTGTGTCCCGGTCCCTAAGGACGACCGGTCACTTTTAGAGGTGGATAATAAAAAATGTCAGAAGAAAGTTGGCCACATCAAGAGGCATTGGCTTTGCAGTTGGTTTTCTGATAGGGTGGTCTTCTCGAGGTGCTGCTTAGAGGTACACCTGACACATTGGAGACAGGGCGCCACATTTCCCATTTATGAGGCATGTAACCTCGGTCCCCGGGGACCTACTTTCTCCTTTCTCCCTTCTGGCTCTCTTCTCGAGACTGATTCTTCCAATGTATATTCTTCTCTTATTCCTCTGACATGGAAGACCTATTCTGTCTCCAGGTTTTTTGTAGGGTGGCGCAGGTAGTACCGGCCCGCAGATATTGTATTTTATTTAAACATGATGTAAATAGGGTTAGGGTTAGAGGAGAGTTGTATAAATAGCTAAACCGACCCATTTCCAAGGGTCGGCAAAATTGATGATTTTGTTGTCCACAGTAATAGCAAAGTGATTTCTCTTCTAAGTTACAGAGCTCAATGCTCCATTGTTCTGTTATCAGTAGTTAGATGCTCCCCTGGGGCCACCTTTGTATCATGCACTAGTGCTTGCTGAAAGGAATGTTAATAAAGAAGGAAGAATTCTCGGCAATGATGTTGTTGGCTTTCATGCTTCTGAGTTAATGGTATTTCATGTTTTAATTTTCTTTGTCTTCTACTCTGATATGTTAAAGTAGATTAACGACCTCTTTGCCCCTGCTACTGATAAAATGCTAGTTGATCGCTATGTATTTCTTTGGTATTTAGTGTATTCTATCAGAGTATTATTGATGTTCCAGACATTTGTTCATGACTGTAGTTAGATGAAATGCTTCTAACCCTGCAGGATCTTTTTTGCTTTATTTACTAAGTGTAGAATGCTCTGGAAAACCTTACCATATTGAATCTCCGGAGGAAATGAGTTGAAGAAACTAGCTATCCCCCTCAAAAATAGTCACTTCTCCCAACTGAGCCCCGCACCGTCGCGACCCAACACCCAGGTGCTTGAAGGCCCGGGGAATTTATTCTCCCGGATAACCTTTACAGGTGGAGTTGGCCAGTTTCCCCGGAACCCGATGACAAATTATGACTGTTGGTAGACCCGGTTAGCAAAACCCTGTCAACACCAGGTAGGGGACCTTGTGCTAAAAGAAAATCAGAAAGTGGGTATTGATCAGGAAAAGAAAGGCAAGTTTGAAGTCACCTGGCAAGGTCCATATGTTGTCACTGCATGCTTTGGTTCTGGGGCATATCAACTCTCTACCCCCGAAGGGGAACCATTGAATGATCCTATCAACATCATTCATCTCATGCACTTCTATGCCTAACGACTGGTTGTTCATTCCATTTTTCTGAGAAAATCAATAAAAAATATAAAAAGTCCTGAAGAAAGCACAATAACAATAAAAAATAGTCTTGAAAAAATCTCTAAAAAGAAGAAAAATGAAGCTGAAAAAATAGTTGTCCCAGTGAAAAATTGGTAAATAGGCACTAAGACAATATCAAAAAAATAAAAAATAAATCAAAAGATCCAAAGAAATCAAAAAGAAAAATAAAGAGAAAAACTTTTGTCCAGTGGCAAAAAATTGGCAATCAGGTGCCTTGGACAAGTATGGGTGATGAAAACCTAGAAACAGGCATCACACATAGTGGACCATTCCATTATCTATCAAAATCTCATTTCCTTCCATCACCAACATCATCTCAACATTTCCTATGTTCCCTAGGTGTTCACATATCATACGCACTAGTCCGCAATGATCTCCCTATGTCGTATCCTGAGATTTTGTACACATAATCTTGTATATTGTTGTCCATAGGTTGTACTATTCTAAGAGCCCTAAGTGTCAGTCCTATATATTTCTCATGTCTTAGGTTTCTCCTTATCGTACATTGGTTCTATAGTTTGTTGGTAGTGCGCACTTGATCAATCCACTCGGTCAGTCTTGTCTTTCTGGAAATGAGTCTTGAGAATGTATCCTTCCTCTTATCAACTTAAATCTAGATTATCATCATCTTTGGGTTCTCACGAGATGTATCTCTCCTCCTGAACTAATCAATCAACACATGCACCTATCACACGCATCAAGACAAGTAACATGATCCAATCAAATCTTGGAAACAACCTTTTGTATGTAATCACTATAACTAATCACTTGTAATTAATCTGCTCAGTTTGGTCCTTATACATTCGTGATGCATCCCATCCTCCCACCATCATGATAACATCCTGGGTTTTCATCCTGCTAAAATTCCCTGTTCGATCCTCCATAGTCCACCTGTCTGGTTTATCAGTCGATTATGACACACACCACAAAAAATAAAAAATAAAATTTTTTTTTGAGACTTAAATGCCATAGCTTGTTCAACATAAAAAACTCATCGTTTGAGCTCTTCAGTTGCACTTTTGGGGATTGAAAGCAAGGAAATTGATGCAGAGAACAACTGAAAGAAAATCCAAGAACAAGAGAATGATGATCTGCCACTCATAGTATCATTAGTTAGATTAATTTTAAGATCATTTAAGACATCTTGCATTCATTTTAGGTGCATTGTTAATTCATCTTCCATTATCAATTCATTTTAGAGTCATGTTATCTTGCATCATTGAGTTCATTTTTAGGTTCATTATATTATCTTGCATTGTTAGATTCAGTTTTAAGATTATTTAAGGTGTCTTGCATCATTGAGTTCATTTTAGGTTCATTATCTTATCTTGCATTGTTAAATTCATTTTTAAGATCATTTAAGGCATTTTGCATTAATCATGCATTTTATGTCCATTTCATTTGCATTAATCATACATTTTAGGTCCATTTCATTTGCATTAATCATACATTTTAGTTCCATTTCATTTGCACTAATCATACATCTTAGGTCCATTTCATTTGCATTAATCATACATTTTAAGTTCATTATCTTGCATTAATCATACATTTTAGGTTCATCTTGCATTCATCCATTTTTATCTTCTAACATCATTACAACATTTTAGATACATTTTATCATCTTGCATTGTTAATACATTTTAGGTTCATCTTGCATTCATCCATTTTTATCATCTCATGTATTTACAACATTTTTGCATAATTAATTCATTTAAATTCATTGTTAAAACATCATTCATCCATGCATATTCATAAAACATCAGCATATATATTGCATACATCATAAAAGAACATCACATCCTACATTCACACACGTCAGTACATCACATACATATAAGCATCATCCATCCTGCATAGGTCATACATCATATATATACATAATCAAGTCATCCATATACATCACATCCTGCAAGCATCAAGTGTTAGTCATCATATAGTATGCATCAACACATCATATAAATCATACATCATGACCATCAATAAGAGTCCTCATCATATATGTATGATTTCTGTCAATAAAACACATCATGTGCACCTCAGTGCCAATATACATGTATAAATTTCAAAAAGTACAAAACTATGTGTCATATAATCCTTTAAATAATCATGCTGGTGGTTGTGATGGCTCACCTCCCTGTCCTAGTGGTGGACGTGGTGGCATTCCCACTGATCCCTATGAGGCAGAAGTCTGCACTGTGCTCTGAGAATGAGATCTCTCTGAGTAATCCCATCTTTGTCCCTCAGGAACAAGCTGATGATAGAGTGATCTGTAGTGGGATGCCTCCCTTCCTACCCTATTCACATCCCTATGGGCTGTGAACACCTTTGCTACCACCTGACCTACCCCACCTACCACTGTGGCCTATCAAGCAATGTCTCGCTTAGCCCTATATGTCTCTGCCCGTCGCAGTGCTGCATCCCTCTCTGAGGTCAATACAAAAATCTGCTCTGTGGCCTGCTCCATCTATAAAGACAAAGTATCTAACTAGCCTGTCAGGGTATCTATCTCAGCACGCAGGTCCCCGACATCTTGAGTAAGGTCCACCATCATGAACTCTCCCAAGTCCACCCTACCCTGAAGAGTGTCTAGTGAACCCTCTTCCCTATCTGCCCATGCCATCTCAGCCATCAATAAACCCTGTATCTAGACTATCTCTACATGTAAGCTCCCATTAGACACCACTTTCATATCCAGTAAACCACATAGTCTAGTACACTCTGTCTATAGACTGTCTCACTCTACAAGGACAGTATCATGTGTCTCCTATTCCATGAACCTTGCGGGTGGCCCCTGTGCCTGATCCTGTGGTGGTACTGGTGGTGCCTGTGCCTATACCTACACCTATGCCTGCACCTATGGTGACACTAGTGGTGCCTATGCCTGATCTTGTCTTGGTGCTAGTGGGGGTCCCTGTGGCACCTGATCCTATACCTGTGCCTCTACCAGAGGTCTAACCCATCTCTATGGACTCCTCCTCTAACCAGCTGCTAAGGAATCTAGGGAATCCCCAATCTCAGTACCATCATCCACGTCTAGATCCCCTATAGGCTGCTCATGAGCAACCACCTATGCCAGGTTGATCATTCTGACAGGTGTATGTGTAGCCCACCATGCTGCATACTCCGGGGTCATCCCTGCATCTGTAATATCTGACCATGCCACAAAATCCAGCCATGGAATATCCCTCCAGGATGCCCTCACTGTGAGAGCATTTTTATATCTCCCCCAAGTCCCTACCTCCTTGGTGACATGAGGATTAAAGCATCCTCTACCACCACTCCCTGCGGCAACCTGAACTGCCTCATGACCCTAGATGGTCTATATCTCTCTATCTAGTCGATAGTCCTACCCAGAAGAAAGCAACCGGTCTGAATGTAAGAGAGGTATAAAAATTCCTCAAATCCATCCTCTACCCCTGCTGCCCAATCCATCACCCCCATGGCTCACATAACCTGTACGGGGTCCATATGAAAACCTGAACCTCATCTAAAAACCATCTGCAATATCCCGTCTGACCAACGAAAGTGTATCTGAGAGGGAGCCTGTATCTATAGGTGTAAGGCTCCCCAGGCTGGTGTGACTCCCTTACCCTCAATGGTCAAAATACTACAATATGCTCCAATGCCCACACTAACAGCAGTGTAACCCATGTCCCTATGTTGCGTACCTCACGGTATGCAGCCATGTGCAAATCATGGTATAGTTGTCCGAGGACAACATACCCTAGCAGTAGGAGGTCCCCTCCTCTAGTATCTGAGCTAACACCCATGACCATCCCATCCAAAAGCCATGTCCTGCCAGGTCTGCTAGCATGCATCCCCCGATCAATCCAGCAATATAGAGAGCTATGCGCCTAAGTCTCCTGTCGACTACTGGCTACCAGGGCATCCAGGTTTGGTACATAGGGATCTGCTTCATCGACCGCCTGAACATGATCTCCATGTAGTGGTCATTGTCCTCCCACTTGTATCTAGGGATCGCCCCTCAAATAGGTATTTATAGAATGCGCCACACATCCTCCAAGGTGATCATCGCCTCTCCAGTAGGCAAGTGGAAAGTGGTGGTGTCGCTATGCCACCTCTTGATTAGGGTGGTCATCATCCCATTGTGCACTCATAGCCTAGGCCAACAGGGCACATAGTCTAAACCAACCACAGCCAACAGTTCCCAATCATCCTCTATCAGCTGAGTCTCTAGGTCCATCGTCAGAGGCTAATGCTCCTGAGATTCCAATGGTGGGAACTGCTCCTGCAACTATTTCAGAATCCATCATGTCAGTCACCTATTCTTCTATTCCTAATCTAACCCTTCCCCCAGTAGGGTATCTTGTCCCTAGGTCTTATGCCGACCAATCCCTGGCCCCCGTCGGGTCCCTTTGTTTCCTTCCTTCTCGGTGTTTACCCTTTTAGGCGCAAATGTCAATTCAGCCAGAAATGCTGGTTCATGCACCAACATCTCCACCTATTTACCCATAGACCAATGTCATCAAAGACGTGGGTCTCGGTCTAGCATCTTCAAAGACGTCAGTCCAGCACTAGCAGCTTCGAAGATGCTGATCTGGGGATCGGCGTCTGTGAAGATGTCGATCTGGGGATCGGCGTCCTCGCAGATGCCAGTTTGAGAAATAGGGTCTCCAGTCCAAAATCTAATTTACCCTCATTAATGACTACCTACTCCCCCAAAAGAAATTAATGACTTAATGACAATTAATACAAGGTCTAGGATAGTCCACTCACTGGTAGCGGTTTCTTGGTGGGCCTCCTATGTGTCCTAACGCGCTCTCCAAGTTTTCCCTTCATCCTCTTGTCAGCCATCATTGCATTGCACTCAAAGCTTAGATTTGCACTATTCACTATTCACAAGTGAACTTCTTTAACCCCCTCAGGCCCTATTATAGCTCCCATTTTCGCCAAAATTTTTCCCCACCCGTCTTCACCCCCCCATTTGTGTATATTTTTTTATATATTTTCCTGTTGTATAGTTGAAATATGCGTAAAATCCCAAAAACATTTAAAAATTGTGAAAAATCCAAAAAATTCTAAAGACATCAAATAATATCAAAAATCATGCAATAAACAATTTGTTCTTCCTGCATTGTCCCTGATCTTTGATTTCAGACACGGTTCGACTCACGCAACTGCGACACTATTTTTTTCACCAAATCAATTTAGCGACTGATTGTCCTTGCGCTCCATCCTATTCACAACTTTTTCCAGTGAATATCTTTCCATCAAATCCAATCAAATCAAATCCTTGCCCATTAGGATGCATCCTTCCGATGTCAACATATCAAATCTTTCATCAATCAATCTTGTTCATGGCAAGAACTTTGGACCGAATGACTGCTTGGTCATGAGGCCTTCTTTAATGATTTTATCTTTTTGTGTCAGTTCAAATCTACTCACCACTACCTCGATCTATTATATTTTGGTGCGTAGTGATGGTAGGTACTGATACATGTGTCTTTTGCAGTGTGCTTTTGTTTGAGCGTCTAGTCCATGCAAAGGAATCTTGTCATCTGTGTTTCCTAACACCTGATGCATACCTCCTCTTGCAATATCAAAATCGGATGTGCTCTCCATATTTTTCACACAAATGGATCCCAATGCTCATTTAGCTACATTTAGTTTCATTTTCATTTGCATTCTTAGCAGTATTCTTCATTGCATTTCTGAAGGCTTCTATTTATTCCCTCCTTCCATTCCTCTTTCTTGTTGTGTCCTTTTTTGAGAAAATACCACAACATTGTCTTTGTTGTGTTCTTTTCTCAAGGGGGCACAACCCTGTACCATTGTTGCTTCAGCACGACTCCTAGAAACCCTCTTCCTCTGGGGAAACTCATTTTCTTGTCTTTGACGAAACGTCACTTGCGACACCACGTTAAAGCACAACCCTGTATTGTTGTTGCTTCAGCACGACTCCTAGAAACCCTCCTCCTCCAGGGTAACTCATTTTCTTGTCTTTGACAAAATGTCACTTGTGATGCCACATCAAAGAGGGGAAAAATGTAGACATCCAAAAATATTAATATTATTATTAATATTGTTTTCCCTCTTATTCCTCTAACTATTCAATTCAATCAATTAAATAGTTTCATTTGCTAATAGCTTATACTATTCTAAATGTATTTTATTTAAATACATTTGCCTCCACAAATTCTCCTTTTAATAAATTTATATTTATTAAAATCCTCCATATTCCTAAATTCTTCTAAAACATGATTTATTCAAATTCAATTTGGGTTATAATCTAAACCCTAGCTAGGAACCTACTAATCCTACCCTAAAGCCTACCCTATTCCTACCCTACTCCCATCACCTCATTTCCTAAGTATGCTTCCACACCTAATTGTCCTCTAAATTATGTTTAATGGGTGATTCCTAACATTTTTAAGGCTAATGGAATGCTCACCCACATGGGGAATTTCTCTCCAAAATGGGCACCCATTCCTCTTAAATTCTCTCTTACAACTTTGTCTTCTCCTTTGAAATATTGAGCTACTCAATATTAATGCCAATTTTGACTCAAAATTGGCCATCTTTTCAAAGCCATGTGTCTCCTATGGGCTCTTATGTGGATGCCACACAGGTGCCACTTCATCCAAGCCTCTTCCTCTCTCCAAAAACTCTATAAATAGAGGCCTTCTCCTCTCATATTTTCATCTCTCAATTTGCATTGTTATCATGCTAGAATTGTCTTAGAATTTCATAGTTGTTTTTATACTAATGTTCTTAGATGCTAGTTTCATGCTTTTCCATGCTTAAATCATCATATAAATCACATGTTAGGTTCTAATTGGTGAATGAATATTAGTTTCTATATTAGCATATGCATATCATCTTCATTTCCATAGCTTATATTATCATCCTGCAAGAAGATTTGAGACTAGTTCCTCATACTAGCTCTTGAATCTTTCTTCTTGTTATCATAATCTTGCATTTTTACATTTGGGATCCATAGTAATTGTGTGTTTGAGAGAGAACACACACATATAATATAAATAAGCAAATCAAAATGAGTAGGCTAGGGTGCATTTGTTTACTCATTTTTAGCTTAATCTGATGTTATTTGGTTTCCTTGTTGTTTGCTTGATCTCTTGCATGCTTTCTTGATATGATTCATGTGTTGATCCGCTAATGTTTGCATGTTTGAGCTTGCTCCCAACAAGTTGAAGGATTTCTCATACACATTCTACACCTAATTGTCCTCTAAATTATGTTTAATGGGTGATTCCCAACCTTTTTAAGACTAATGGAATGCTCACCCACATGGGGAATTTCTCTCCAAAATGGGCATCCATTCCTCTTAAATTCTCTCTTACAACTTTGTCTCCTGCTTTGAAATATTGAGCTACTCAATATTAATGCCAATTTTGACTCAAAATTGGCCATCTTTTAAAAGCCATGTGTCTCCTATGTGGCTCTTATGTGGATTCTACACAGGTGCCACTTCATCCAAGCCTCTTCCTCTCTCCAAATCAATTTAGTGACTGATTTTCCTTGCGCTCCATCCTGTTCACAGCTTTTGCCTGCGAATATCTTTCTATCAAATCCAATCAAATTGAATCCTTGCCCATCTGGATGCATCCTTCTGGCGTTGGCATATCAAATCTTTCATCAATCAATCCTGTTCATGGAAAGAACTTTGGACTGAATGACTCCTTGGTCATGAGGCCTTCTTTAATGATTTTATCTTTTTGTGTCAGTTCAAATCTACTCACCACTACCTCGATCTGCTATATATTGGTGCATGGTGATGGTTCAGTACTGATACCTATGTCTTTTGTAGTGTGCTTTTGTTTGAGCGTCTAGTCTATGCAAAGGAATCTTGTCATTTGTGTTTCCTAACACTTGATGCATACCTCCTCTTGCAATATCAAAATCGGATGTGCTCTCCATATTTTTCACACAAATGGATCCCAATGCTCATTTAGCTACATTTAGTTTCATTTGTATTTTCATTCTTAGTTGCATTCTTCATTACATTTCTGAAGGCTTATGTTTATTCCCTCCTTCCATTCCTCTCTCCCGTTGTGTCCTTTTTCAAGAAAATCCCACAACATTGTCTTCGTTGTGTTCTTTTCTCGAGGGGGCACAACCATGTACCGTTATTGCTTTAGCATGACTCCTAGAAACCCTCTTCCTCTAGAGCAACTCATTTTCTTATCTTTGACGTAACGTCACTTTCAATGCCATGTCAAAGCACAACCCTGTACCATTGTTGCTTTAGCACAACTCCTAGAAACCCTCTTCCTCCAGGGCAACTCATTTTCTTATCATTGACGAAATGTCACTTGCGATGCCACATCAAAGAAGGGAAAAATGTAGACGTCCACAAATATTAATATTATTATTAATATTATTTTCCCTCATATTCCTCTAACTATTTAATTCAATCAATTAAAGAGTTTCATTTGCTAATAGTTTAAATACTATTCTAAATGTATTTTATTCAAATACATTTGCCTCCACAAATTCACCTTTTAATAAATTTATATTTATTAAAATCCTCCATATTCCTAAATTCTTCTAAAACATGATTTATTCAAATTCAATTTGGATTATAATCTAAACCCTAGCTAGGAACCTACTAATCCCACCCTAAAGCCTACCCTATTCCTACCCTACTCCCATCACCTCATTTCCTAAGTATGCTTCCACACCTAAGTGTCCTCTAAATTATGTTTAATGGGTGATTCCTAACCTTTTTAAGGCTAATGGAATGCTCACCCACATGGGGAATTTCTCTCCAAAATGGTCACCCATTCCTCTTAAATTCTCTCTTACAACTTTGTCTTCTCCTTTGAAATATTGAGCTACTCAATATTAATGCCAATTTTGACTCAAAATTGGCCATCTTTTGAAAGCCACGTGTCTCCTATGTGGCTCTTATGTGGATGCCACACAGGTGCCACTTCATCCAAGCCTCTTCCTCTCTCCAAAAACTCTATAAATAGAGGCCTTCTCCTCTCATATTTTCATCTCTCAATTTGCATTGTTATCATGCTAGAATTGTCTTAGAATTTCATAGTTGTTTGTATGCTAATGTTCTTAGATGCTAGTTTCATGATTTTCCATGCTTAAATCATCATAGAAATCACATGTTAGGTTCTAATTGGTGAATGAATCTTAGTTTCTATACTAGGATATGCATATCATCTTCATTTCCATAGCTTATATTATCATCTTGCAAGAAGATTTGAGACTAGTTCCTCATACTAGCTCTTGAATCTTTCTTCTTGTTCTTATAATCTTGCATTTTTACATTTGGGATCCATAGTAATTGTGTGTTTGAGAGAGCACACCCACATATAATCTAAATAAGAAAATCAAAATGAGTAGGCTAGGGTGCATTTGTTTACTCATTTTTAGCTTAATCTGATGTTATTTGGTTTCCTTGTTGTTTGCTTGATCTCTTGCATGCTTTCTTGATATGATTCATGTGCTAACCCGCTAACATTTGCATGTTTGAGCTTTCTCGCAATAGGTTGAAGGATTCCCCATACACAATCACCTTTGTCAAATTTCTTCTCAAAAGATTTGTTATCACTTCTGTCATCTTTTCTTTTGTTAGGACATCTTGCAGCAAAGTGTCCAATCTCTTTACAATTGAAACATAAAAGTTGTAACTTGCCTATATATTTACCTTTGCCTCTTTGCATTCTTCTCTCCATAAGTGCTTCTATTTCATCTAGATCTTCTTCTTCACTTTCGCTTTCACTATCTCTTCTAGATGAGTGTCTCTGACTAGATTTGCCTATTCTCATAGAAGACTTAAATGCAGACTCTAAAATTGGTAAGACACTATTATCAAAATTATTTACCTCAAATGAAATTAGTCTACCAATCAGGCTATCAAGAGTGACTATATTGTTTTCTACTACTCTCATTTCTTGAACAATAAAGACTCTAATAGCATACACAAGCAATAAGGTTCTTTAGATTTTACTTACCACTGTCTCCTCTTTAAGTGTACCTCCAATGCCTCGTATAGCATTGACTACTTCTTTTATTCTTGTGTTGTACTGAGTGATGTTTTCACCTTCTTTCATTCTGAGATGATCAAACTTTCCTCTAAGGCTTTCTGCCTTGGCTCTCAGAACATTTGTATCACCTCCATGTACAAGTTTTAGCTTATCCCACATTATCTTTGCCTTTTTGCAATCTTTGACATGCTCAAATTCAGCATTAGAGAGTGAGGAAGAAAGCTCTATAACCATGTAATTGTGTTCATGCTTTACTCTCAATTGATCTACCATTAATGGTCCTATATGCAACACATATTCAGTATCTAAGTATTGAGAAATATCATTACCAATACCTGATAAGTGGAGTCTTATTCTACTTTTTCATGAAGCAAAGTTGTCTTTGTTCAACTTGGGCACATCTCGTATGTTCATCTTGTGATCTTTACTTAGGTCTTGAAACCTTCCTTCTAAGCACACAAGCTCTGATACCTATTGTTAGTAATAACTGAGAGGGGGGGTGAATCAGTGGCCTCAAAAATTTATCCTTTAAACTTTAATCCACCAATCAATACACCTCAGATTATTAAGTCCCTACAAGATGTATGCCTTGAAATACTTGAAATAATTAATTGTCTGTTAGTTTACCTTTTCTATCCTTATTCTCCTTGATTACTGATAAGCAGTAAAACTTATTTATCGAAGCTCAGCAAATATGCAGAGTAAACCAATCCATCCAGAAATGCCTATGTGAAATGTGAAACAATAAAGTAATAAACCATACACACATAACACATGTATTTTAACGTGGAAATTCTATTAAGGGAAAAAACTACTGGGACCGGTACCCCAAATTTTCACTCTTCTAAAGTGAGTCTTGTTAGGAGCCAACCCTATTAAAGGTTACAAACACACGGTTAAGTGTGACCTTGTTAGAGAATTTTTATACATAGGTTGTCACTTAGTATCTGGCATCTACGCTACCATCCTTGAATCAACCTTTAGAATGTCAATAGGCTTTATGCTAATCTTACTACCATCCTTGAATCAGCCTCCTTCTTAGACTTTCAATAGGATTTAGGTAAGACCAATGCTACTATCATGAATCAACCTTTTTGGTAATCTGTTAGGATATACCTAAATTATAAAAGACGGTTAAGTCCAGCTCTGTTAAGAGACTTAATACTTCAATGGTTAAACTAAAACACAATGACCTATTTCTAATGCAACTTTGAATTGTAGATATTCAGATATATTTATGTACAATACCTCTTAGATCAATGTATCAATTCAATTCCTTTGAGCTTCACACTTTCTACTCTATGATGTTGTGTTTCACCGTTTGTTGGTGTCTGCAGAATTCTTTAGCTCTCCCTTAGCTTGATTGATCAGGACTGTATGAAGTGTATCCTTCACCAGTTTCTCTTCAGCATCTTCTTTCAATTCACTCCCTTGTGTATCTGATTGCTTACATAAATGAATTATTCTTGTCTCTTATATAGACATGATGTTCCTTTATTTCTGATTCTTGATTCTTGGTGTGAAAAACAATCCAGCCAATTTGATTTACGGCTTTAACTCCTAATTTATCTTGTAGTTATCTTCTTTCCAACTATATAAATCAATTGCTTAACTATGGTTGAATAAAACAAATAAAACAATCATTTAAGTCTATCCTTAAGCTCTGTCAGCTAGATATTTTTTCATTTTCTGATCTCTCTGTTCTATCAGTCAATTCCGCAGTTTGTCGTCGGTGACAACTGCGAGTTCTATCGGTGTAACTTCAGTTAGCTTCGGGATCTCTATCCGTCGGGTATCATTGTATTTTTCTCATCGGGAAACACTATCTTCTTTCTCATCGGGCATCACTGTGACTTTATCTTTATCTTTACCGATGGTGTGCACTCCGTCGATGAGGTCTGTCACTTAGTGAATACTTGACTTTTATGCATTGCTGAAAGCATAACCTCTGTTCCATTGATTCTCTAAAGTCTTTGGAATTATGTATATGACCATACAGATGATATCAAGTTGACATCAATGAAAATACAAACCACTAACTAGTTTAATGTTTTGCATCATCTTCAACTTAACATTATCAAACATTCAATCAGTTACATGTCATCACCTTTTCCATCATTTTTAAAAATGAATGGTTTTGGTGTGCATCCCTTACCTTTGCTTATGCTATTTCCTCATGTTCTTGGTTGGTGGTGTTACTTTTGTCAATATTTTTATTATTGGTGTTGTGAACAGTAGCCCAAAATTTTTTCAAGTTGGATTGATTTGTTTGTACTTGATCCACTTGTTATCTTTGGTCTATTTGATGTGTTTGATCCGAATGTGATTTCGGTTGAGTCCTTTTTTTAAGTGGTACTTCTTCATAGGTCACTTTTTTTTTTTTGTCTTGAATTGAGTACTTACAAGCCCTTTTTCTTATTGGTATAACATTATGGTACCCCTTTGAAGTGAAATTCCTTTGAGTGAGTTAACTAGGTTTAAAATACAGGTTAGGTTACCCAAACAATTGATTGGTTGAAGATTCAATAATATTTTAACCAATGTAAAATATGTCGTGGGTTGAATTCTAATAAGGAAAAATGTGTTGGAAATAATGGGAAGTGAGTACTGAGAGGGGAGGGGTCAATCAGTATCTCTTTAACTTTTATCTCTTTTAACCTTTATCCATTGTGTAATCAATTGTATAGCCAACCATCTATTCTATACTATCTTTGTCTAAGATATATCAATTCATCAACTTAATCAAACACGTAAACATTCGTAGAAACATTTATGAAAGTAATTGACACATAACACAAGATATGGTAACGTAGAAAACCCTTGTTAGAAGGTAAAACCTGCAGTGCAGATGGCACCCACAAAATATTCACTATCTGCAGATTGGAAGGGGCGGATTAAGGCTTACAATTTGATCACTTCTGATCATCTACCATATTAGGAGTATTATGTGGAGACTGGTTAAGGTCTAATCTATTAAGAGCTTTAACAACACTATTTAGTGTGTACTCAGTTAATAGATTTACAATAGGATTATTAAATCCACCTTTCTTGAAAGGATTTCTTCTATTTGCTACACTTGTTAGAATGCAGAAAAAAAATACCTATTGACATGAGTGTATGCAATCTGAAAATTTATGATTACAGATCTATTAAAAATCACATGTATAAATGTATCACCTAATGTGATTGATTAATACATGTGTTGCTCGGTAGCCTCTGATCTTGGTTCTTGATAACCAAATTCATCTTTTGATGTTATTCTTCTTGAAACTCTCAGTCTGATCTATAGATGTGCTTGTAGGCTACATTCATCCTCTCAAACATGTCTAAGAATGATTACAACATCTATTTATAACATAGATTGACCTAATAAAGTTTCTTGTATTACAAAACTAACTCTATGATCAAAGGTTTACAACTTGACCTTAATCTCCTAGTCTGCATGTTTTTAATCAGTTAGACTGATTAAAAAAATTATAATAATATTGCTTGTCCCTTAAATAATGGTTTTAAAACAAATCAAAACCATATAAATAGAACTTGAGTGTTTTATCTAACGTGGAAGTCAGATCCACTTTTCTTTGGATGTAACTAAATTTTGGTGTCTGATGCACGGTTTGCTCTGAAATCAGTTTGACTGTCTTTCGATGTTCCTTGGTTGAACATTCTATCAGTTTCCTCTCTTGTCTATTCTCTCAGTTTTCATTGTATTTTTCTTTTTGGGTTCCACTATTGGTTTACTCCTGTCGGGTTCCTCTTTATCATTTTTGAGTTGCACTTTCGGTTAACACTATAAAACCGTGTCATCAATTTTCTCCTTGCTTAGCAATTTCGGTTTGAACTAAAAACTTGAATTTTGGTGTAGTGTAACCGATATTTTATAACAAGTGTTTTCTCTTTATATACTAATGGAAAAACTTTACGTCATCAATCTCCCCCTTTGAAATTAGTATCAAAAACTGATATGTGTAGAATACTAAAAAAGTTTATAGTATGTACACCATGTATATTACATTAGTCATTTCATGACTCCCTCTATGCAAATGCTGATATAGTATAGTATATGTGTATGTATACTTGTCTCTATACTCTCTCTTCCTTTTCCATTTGTGCTATAATTTCATTTTCCCCTTTTACCTCCTTTTCCTGATTTTACTATGATCTGTACATATTATTTCCTTTTCCCCCTATTTTTATAGTAAGGGAAAAGGTGTATACCTATAGCTTATCAACAATATGAGAGTGAGAGGACTTCATTTCCTCCATCATCTTCTCCCATTTCTATTTTAAGTGCTCAAGAGCCATGTGCTCTAACGTGATTCAGGCATGCATGTCGTAGATGTTGTCTGCTTCAGACATCTCAGGGGTTACAATAAGTTTCCTTGCTGAACTTATGTGTTTTTGTAGAAGTGTGAGGTTCACTAATAATAGAGCCTAAATCTTGGTGACCTCCTCTTTGAAGTGTGATTCATCTTCCCAAATTTCTTGTCTTAACCATTTTATCTCAATGATCTTCTCATAATATAATTTGATTTCATTTCCATCTGTGGTCATACTTTGTGCACTTGCATTCAGATTAGAATCGATCTTTGCAATCTTGTCATTGTTATCCTTTGTGAATTTCTCTAAAGTACATAGATTTTGAATTAAGGAAAGAACTTCAGTAATGATTGGATCTAATTCATTTGATAACTCTGAAAGGTTTACTTTATTTTATGTCACTTCTTGGCTGATCTTTTCTGTCAATTTGTATTGAAACTTCTATTCTTCTCATTCCTTAATAGCCTTTTCTGCATCCACATTCTATTGTGTGATGGCGTCGGTGAGAATGGAAAGCTTATCTAGAATGGGCGCATTGTGATCAACATCTATGTCGGGAACAATTTGATTCAAGATATCCCTTGTGGTCTCTAGTACTAATGAGTCACAATGTTGTTTCTTAAGCTTTTCTTGCAAATATTTCCTTTGACATATGTCTCCATATTCTTGGAGAGATTCAAAATCTAATGTAGATGGGTCACACTTCGGTATCTCAATTATCTCATCAACTATGACTTCCAAATTGTTCTTCTTTGTTTTCTTCTTTTTCTTCTGTGATCCACCTGTATGCAAAACCATAACTAGCTTTTTTTCTTGGTTTGATGTGCTACTTGATGGCTTCTGTGGTGTTGAACCTTTCTCTTTCTTCTCGGTGTTTACCGGCAGGTTGTCTGAGGATGTCTCATTATCAACCTTCAATGTATCTATAGCTTCTCTTTTGGTGTCCTTTGGCATGGTATCAACTATCTTAACTTGCTCATATTTCTCTTTTTACACTACATTTTCATCTTTTATTTGTTCATCTTTCTCGGTGGTATCTCCATCGGATTATTCTCCATCGATGACATTCTATTCATCAGTTGTGTCCTTCTTTTCTCCTTCTCCCGCATCCTTAGGTATGATTATATCAGGCTCGGGGGTCTTCTCCTTCTATGAGATAATATTTATTGCTTGAATCAATAATGACATCTGGCCTAGTATGTGTACTTGTGCATCATCAAAAAATGTATCTTGATCCTTAGGTTGATCATATGTAACAGTAATATCTTCATATTTCCTTACCTCATTTTCAGGATCATCGGTGATGTCAATAATTGTATTTTCCATAGTAGTGTCTGGCCATTTTTCATCATCAAGATCCATAGTCTTGTTGCCTTGTGTGTCCAATTCTTCTTTATCCAATTCTACTATTGTGACATCCTCATCAGTGATAGTATTTTTTTCGGGGCTATGTGTAGCCTAATTATCCTTGTTCTCTTGATTTTTGGTAAGATCTCTTTGTGGCTCGGGACTTGTATCCTTTTTAGGAATGTCAAGTATCTTTCTCCTTTCAGCTTCACTCTTTCTATCTAGGTCCTGTAGATGTCCTTGAAGCACTTGGTAAGATCTCAACTTTGTTGAGAACCTTTTAGAGTGATTCTTCATCATCTCTTTAATTTCCTCCATTTTTGATTTGGGGGGCATGATAGATAATAGGGCTCTTTCCCTAATCTCTTTCTCAGAGTGTAAGGAAAATGTCCATCTTGCCGATAATCTATCTTGAAGTTCTTTTGGAATATTATCTGCTAGTTGTATTGGGAAATATTTTAATATGCACATCATTTTGATAATTGCCTTCTCAATCTTATTTTGATCCACTGGATTCAATGTTAGCCATTTCTTTATCTTTCTATCATTAATTGTACCTGATTTGATAATTGAGGCACACACTTAATCAACTATTTCAGGAATCTTATTATTTTCCTTTTGAATAGATTCATAATGTTTAGTGTCCTCAATATCTTCCCTTGTTCTCAGGAACTTCCTTCTTTTAGTTGGCCCTCTTTTCTGTGTTTGAGGTTTCCTCTTATAGGTTCTTACTTGACCTTTCTTAATAGGTGAAGGACTTGTGTCCTTTTTTGTTTAACTCCTTGTCCTAGATGTATTAGTTGTCCTTGGCTTCTTAGCTCATGGAGGTAGTGGTGTGTCTGAATCTGTACACTCTGAGTCACTTTCCTTCTCATCTTCATCGATGGGTGACTATCCCTCTGTTTCTTCTGTCTTTTTAGTTTCCTCTTCTATTACCAATAGCCTTTTCTTCAAATTCTTGACCGTCTTGTCTTTCTTTCTTTCAATATTCCTCACAACCAAGCCAATTTTAATCCTTTCTTTGGCTTCTTCATAAGTTCCAAACTTAGGTTGTATTTTGTCTAATGGCTCATTTAGTAATGCCTCAATTGCATTAGATGCTTTATCTATGTTCACTTCATAGTCAAGCAGAGGTAGCCATGATGTCCTTGGTATAATTGGCTTGAGGTATGTGAAGTCAATATCTATCATGAAACATATGTCAGTTTTGAAATTTTCAATTAACCCTTCTGGGATCCTTACTCTCTTCTACATTCTCTCCTTGAATCCAACAAAGTATTCATCAACTACTAACTCAAAATTATCTCCTAGTTATTTTATAAACTCACTGATTTGTATGGTCACTGGTCTTATAGTGTCCCATTGCACATTACCTATAGATGCGAAAGATTATTGGAAATAGAAGAATATGCACATGATAAGTGAACCAAACTTACATTAATTTGACTTTGCATTTCTTATTGTCTTCAAGTTCTCTTCTAACTGCTTGAGTAGAAGTTCTGACAAATCCAACTGAGTTCCCTTCTTAACAATCTTGTATGTTGTATCCACTACTCTAGATGCAATTTTGTTCATCCTCCTAGCCTGAAGGAACTTGTATTCTAGGACACATGCTCCAAATTTTAGTTCATCATCGGTGATGATGGATACCTTAAGTCCTCTTCCATCACATTTAGATCCCGCGTTCTTCTCAATGTTGGCTTTAGGTGGGTGCTTCAATGTCTTTACCTTATCAGTTAATAGATAACCAGTGATAGCATGTATAAAATCTCTTGTTATCGGTTTAGGCTCATCCAGCCATAACTTTCGGTCATGTATCCCGCTTAGTACCAACCGAATCCATTCGGTCTTGAATTACTTTGGGAACCATAGGGAATTTGTGAGCCCTTTTACTTCAATGTGTTTGTGCTATTCTTTGATAGTGCCATCATCATTGCATAGCTTCTTGAAGGCTTGTTCAAATTCTAGGTCTTCAATTTCTGCAATCTTGCAGTGAATATATGCTCGCACATCTTCAACAAAACAAACCCTAGATGGTGTTCTTGAGAATGCTCCAGAATTTTTGGGTTGTGAGGTAACCTCTGGGTATATCTTATAATGTGGTTCCTCATAGGTTGAGTTCTTGATAAGATTGATCTTGTTCTTCTTAACACTCTTGGTCTTAGCGGTTCTTGATGTAGTTGCCATTGATTCTGAATTTAGGGATTTCTTATAAATGATAAACATAGTTCTCAGTTTATACTGGTACTTACTTTTCAACTTTTTAGCTGTAAGAGATCTACTTGGAATGGTGTTAACCTAGTTGGAGTCGCTCTGCAATGTTGTCACTTTGTGCTCTTGTTTTTCTTTGTCTCTTCACTCAAGTCACTAGTGAGGAATGAAACCCTTCTGTCATCTATTTATATATTTTTCCCCAAGTCGAGTCATTAATGCTCAACCACTCCTCAATGTGTGAAGACAGACTCGTCAGGTGATACACTAACTTATTTCAGTGACAACACGATGCTTTAGGGAAGTCGTTTAACTTGTTTTATTCACCAACGGATTTCAGTGTTTTGCAAAGACAACTTTGTCATTTCATATGATTACCAACAGATCTCGGGATACACTAGCAACTTTGGATTTTATATGTTGACCGACGATTGTCAGTAAGTGCAGGAAACTTGGCTTTGTAATTACACTGATGCATTTTGGTATGTATTGACCAACAAGATAGTTTTCATAGAATCATTACAAGTAATAACATAGTGCATCTTTAATCATGCTAATTTTTCATTTCAACTATGTATAATGGAACTGATGCAAAATATAACTTGGTATAATACAGTTCCATACTTACTCCTTCTGCTTAGGTGGAGATGATGATGTCACCAGATCCATTGGATAAGGTGTCATCATTTCCATTTCTTGGTCTAGCTTCATCAATGTTTATAGCTTTCCTCCACATTTTTTTTCTCATCTTTCTAATGTCTTCAATGGTCTTTCCATTTGAGAAGGTGCTAGCCTCTGTCATTCAATCTTTGCAATCTTTCTTGAGATGACCAACTTTATGATAGTGTAAACTTTCCATTCTAGGGTTAGTCTAGCCTCTAGAATTTCTTTTCCATTGTGTCATACAGTTTGCATCAATGTGACCAAATCATCCACATGATGTACAGTTTGTCCATGTATTTTAATCCCATACATATCGTTTAGCGACTCTTTTCGGTTGATAGGGAGTTTCTTAATTTTTTGGCTTCCATGCTTGCCTTTTCTTTTTCCAGTATTCAAGGGATGTGTGTCCATGCATTTTGCAAGTAGGAAAATATTTTTCCATGTAGTTTTCCTTCTTTGGTTGTTTCATCTCAGAATTACATTCATATGTTTTATGTCCCATTTTGTTACATTTATAACAAGTTCCAATGAATGAAGGTGTGGATTTAGGAATACCTTTCATTTTTCTCTTGCAGACATTTGATGTGTGGCCTTTCTTTCCACAGTGATTGCAAGTTAGCTTTCTTGGTCTTGGATTTGAGACATTATTTGGATCGGCTTGATTAGGTGATTCTCCATTCTTGGTATATCCTAATCTGGTGTTTTTTTTGTCTCTCCTTTGTCCATCAATAAAATCATCCATCCTTTTATTTCTTTCTTCAGCTCTCTTGATTATTTCATTATGTTGTTGATGAATTCTTACTTCTTGTTTTAGCTTTTCATTTTCTTCTCTTAGCTCACCCATAGGTTCTATTCTTTCAATGAGTTATGCATTCATTCTGTTTTCCTCTTGACTCATAAGAATAATCTGATTTGTAATATCATGATGGTGTTATGCAAGTCTTTGCATTTCTGACTCTTTCTCTTGTATCTTTTTAGTAATCTTCCTTCTATCAATCAATAGCTAGTTTTCTATCTTGCTTAGATTGTCTAGAATTGTTAATGACATCAATCATTCTTACCATCTACGTCTCTTGACTGATTTTCAAATATTTCACTTGTCCAACCAGATGTTGATTGATTTTATTCAAGCTTGTGATGCTTTCTTTTGATGTTTCTAATTCTTTGCTTGTAGTAGATCTTGAAGACTCAAATAGATCTGGTATCTCTTCTTCATGGTAATTTGTTTCATTACAATGAGATGCCATAATATTTCTTTCATCTAACAACTATCTCATCTTGATTCTAGCTTCTTTATACTTCTCATAGAAGATCTAAATTTCTAGCTTCTTATTCTCAATACTCTTGCCAAGTTTCTACGTCTCCATTGTATGATCTTTTCTCTTAAGTCTTTAAACCTTCCAAATAAGAGTTATAGCTCTGATACCAATTGTTGGAAATAATGGGAAGTGAGTACTAAGAGGGGAGGGATGAATCAATACCTCTTTAACTTTTATCTCTTTAACCTTTATCCATTGTGTAATTAATTGTATAACCAACCATCTATTCTATACTATCTTTGTGTAAGATATATCAATTCATCAACTTAATCAAACATGTAAACATTCATAGAAACATTTATGAAAGTAATTGACACATAACAAGAGATATGGTAATGCAAAAAACACCTATTAGAAGGTAAAAAATATAGTGGGGATGGCACCCACAAAATCTTCACTATCTGTAGATTGGAAGGGGTTGGTTAAGGCTTATAATTTGATCACTTCTAATGATCTACCCTATTAGGAGTATTATGTGGAGACTGGTTAAGGTCTACTCTATTAAGATCTTTAGCAACACTATTTAGTGTGCACTCGGTTAAGGGATTTACAATAGGATTGTTAAATCCACATTTCTTGAAAGGATTTATTCTATTTGCTACACTTGTTAGAATGCAAACAAAAATACTCATTGACCTGAGTGTATCCAATCTAACAATTTCTGATTACAGAACCATTACAAATCACATGTATAAATGTATCACCTAATGTGATTGATTAATACCTATGTTGCTCGATAGCCTCTATTCTTCGTTCTTGAGTACCAAATTCATCTTTTGATGTTCTGATTCTTGAAACTCCTAGTTTTATCCATAGATGTGCTTGTAGGATACATTCATCCTCTCATCCATGTAGGCTACATCTATTTATAACATAGATTGACCTAATAAAGTTTCATGTATTACAAAACTAACCGTATCATCTTAAAATGGAAGAAATTCCATGTTAAGAATGTTTAACCCTCCTTAGGGGATTTTTTTGACCTCCATCATATCATCCTCCCATTTCTGTATCATCCTCTGATTCTATGCCTATTTAGGACCCTAATTGGGCCTCTCTGGGTACCTTCTACCCTACTTGCCATATTTTCTAGGGGTTCTGGCCCCCTGGGTCAAGGTCGACCTCAACTTTGACCTAGGTTAGGGTTGACCTCGACCCTGAACTAGGTTAGCATTGACCTCGACCCTGACCAGGGTCCCCCTTTCAAAAATGGAAGCTTGTTGGCTGCCGGGGGTCATCCAAAATTTAGTTTTCCCGCTTCCAGGTCGGCTGTTTTGGGTTCTGAAGCGTTGATTCCTAAATTATATTTGATATATGTCCTCTTTTAGGGGAATGTGTCTAATTGAAATTTAATTATCCTATGTCGGCCTCCTTAGAAGATTGTGCCCTAATTTCATATAAAAGGAAGCCTCTCTCTCTCTCTTATTTTCTCTAAGTCTTCCAAGTGCAAAAAGCTCTAATCAAGATTTTGTCAAGAAGAAAATGTTTCAAGTATCCATTGTTCTACATATTTCCAAGTTCTCAAGGTGTTCAAGTATTCCTCTCAAGAATTCAAGTTCTCCATTGAAAACCAAGGATTCAAGCTCCCAAGCCTTTGAAGGGATTAGGTGAAAACATTCAAGATTCATCATTCAAGCCCTAGATCTAGCCATCATGGTGGTGTGATCTTCCTTCAAGATCCTTTGTTCATCCTCAAAAATCATTCATCCTCTCTTCAAGGTGGATTTCAAGCATAGAATCATAGAGGCTTACAGTTTCTAAAGTCCATACTTTCATACTTTCATATTTGCTTACATTTGAATTACAATTACATATCTATTGAATATCATAGCTTCATTATTAGATTCAATTCTACTACTTTCTAGCATTTTGTACTTTATTTATTTTAAAGTTAATTCCTAAATTGGGGTTTGACTAAGGAAAACCCCTCCCTCACAACAAACAATCCTCTTTTTCTTGTAGGTACAGGTTCAAAATAGTAGATTTGAGACCAACTATGGATACCCTTTTCGACTTTCTTTCGGATGGCGCAAACAGATTCTTTGTCAGACCTGTGTAGGTCAGGGTCAAAATTATTGGGTTAGGGTTAACATTTGTGTGTCAAGGTCAACCTTTTTCATAAGACGACATCAGAATGGAAAAATATTTTTGGGTTTTGTTCATCTCTGCATTATGATTCGGGATCAACTGTTAGATTTTCCAGAAATAGTCTACAGACCTCAGAAAATAACATTCTTTGATCTGCAATTTTGTAAGGTTGGTTCTTCTTCCTATCCTTTTCAATTACTATAATCAAACATATTCATTTAATCAATTAACATAATTTAAGATATCCTTCTTGTTATTCTCCTTTCCAAATAGTTGATTTATTTGTGCATTAGCCCTTCCTTTGGGTTGATCAACTTGGATCTCCCATTTGTGCATTTGGGAATAAAAGAGTAACATCTTATCTTCTCCCTAATGAAAATTGCAATACACAATCAATACAATTCAATTAAATGTAAGGTAGGATTAAGGAAATCAACATACTCTAGGAAAATCAAATAATAATTCACAATCAAACCACCTTATCCCTTTCAAACACCTTACATTTTGGTAACATCCCTATTTTATATGTTACATTTTGGTGAACCCGCAATAGACAACTCCTCTTTGGTGTTAGATTTACATCTTAGATTACAATTTGCATTTATAAATACAAAAAACACTTCTTACATTTTTATCATGAAATTCTTTTGGTGTATGGCTACTTTTCTCATTATACTTCTTTTAGCATCTCTTTATAGTACCTATGATGTCTATGAGAGTGTCATCCACTTTATCATGTTTTTTAATCTTCATGTTTTACTTGCTTATGCTATTTTAAGATTGACAAATACTAGTCTCCCTACTTTCAAAACTTTAATTAAGGATTTGTGTAGTGGACTTATTGATCTTTTAGATTATGTGAAGAATTTGGTAGATGATACTCCATTACCTAATATTCCTAATCTTCCTAATC
>MU224611.1:2882732-2896758 GCA_018584345.1 Thuja plicata | reverse complement strand
CATTTACTTGTTGATTGTGTGCATTTCAAATTATATGTTAGAGATAGAGCTTCTCATGGAATTATATCTTATTCCCGAGCGGTATTACAATTTCTTCATAATTTTGACATAGGGAATTCCCCTCATTCTTCTACAAATTAGACTATGTTTCTCCTCTTGTCTCTTAAACTAGGGGGAAAGAGGTATTCTCTTCTAGTCTTATAGGATCCATTATCCTCTTAGTGCGAATGTTGTTTTGAGTATAATTGGTTATTCTTTCTGCATTCTATCCTTATAAATTCTTACACTCATGATATTATTTCTAGGACATCTGTTTTGTAAAGATATCTCTTATTTTTATATATCCCTTGCCGTCATCTCTGGGGGGCAAGGTATTTCCTCCTTCTACCTCTATCTAAGGATCTACTTTCCTTAGCTTAGTGGCATTTTTTTATGTTGCAAACATTATTTTCCTTATAAAGATCTATGTTTTGACCATTGATACCTTCTTATTTGAGAGGTGATTGTTCTGGGTCATTAACTCTTCTTTATTTTGCAAATTATGTTCTTTATAAAGTCTTTCCCTTGCTTTTTTGGTTAGAATTTGTTATCCTTCATTCCAAGAGTCCTCATCCTCTACATTTCAAGGAGCTTGATGGTTGAATCTTGGGTCCCTCTTGCTTTTCGAAGATGACATTTTATCCTAAGCATTCCTCTCTGGTAAGGCTCTTGTTGATAAGATCTCTTCCTCTTTGAGGATACTTTATCCATAAGTGACATATCCATTTCCCGATTATCTATGTTCTTAGATGTAAGGGTCAATACTCTTCACTAAGAATATGGCGTACATTATTGTAAAGTGGGGTATCTCCTTACCTTGTGAAGTAGGTATCCTCTTCCTCTTCCTTATCCTACCTAGTGGGTAGCCATGATAAGGAGGGGGGCACATATAGGGTCTCCCCTGTACTATAGTTTACATTTATTTACATTTTGTAGTATGATAAATTCTTGGAAGGTAACGCACACAAGTTGCTAAATCCTGAAGAGACACACATTTACCTTTTATGTATGCTAAATCCTTGGAAGGTAACACACATAAGTTGCTAAATCTTGACGAGACACACATTTTTACTTTTATTTTTGCTAAATCCTTGGAAGGTAATGCACATAAGTTGCTAAATCCTGAAGAGATATGCACCCTTTTTATTTTTTTACGATATGCTAAATCCTCGAAAGGTACCGCACATAAGTTGCTAAATCCTGAATGGACACACATTTTATATTCCATAGTGATGCAAGAAGGTGGATCTATGGATATTTTCAAAAGCCGTTAGAAGACACATTTACAATTACAAGCTGTTAGGAATAAGGTGTCTCAACCTTGAATAATTCCTATTCTTATTATTTGATTTGTGAAATGTATTACTTGCAAATAATGTTG
Organism: Thuja plicata; assembly: GCA_018584345.1. Classification (NCBI taxonomy): domain Eukaryota; kingdom Viridiplantae; phylum Streptophyta; class Pinopsida; order Cupressales; family Cupressaceae; genus Thuja; species Thuja plicata. The sequence continues at coordinate 2,895,338 of MU224611.1, read as the reverse complement.
ATGTGTCGGCTTCTTAAATTGTGGGTAAGGAGATCATGGCTAAAATGGTTATCACGGATTCCTATGACAGGTAAGAGCTATGTCAGGAAGATTCAATGATAGGTGAAGACATGTGGCAACTAATAAATATGAGTACTGTACACTCTTCTCCAATCGTGGGGTTTGGAGAATGGTAAAACCCTATTACGGTTATTTTTGGGAGTAGCCCTAAAAAGTAAAGTGCATGATATAAGAATTTTTTTAGGGTTGTGCAGAGTCGTGATGCGAGTGTATTGTTGGAATTTTTTATGATGCTGTGAATTGTCTTCAAGGGTTTTGAAATTTTTTGAGAGAACTTGCATTGCAAGTGTATTGTAAGCTGTAATAGTTTTGATCAATACATTGTGCAGGTTTTGGAGTATTGGGGTTTTCTACCAAAAGGTTTTCCCCAGGGTAAATCATTGTGTCACTCTCTACTTTTCTGTATGCATGGTATGTGGTTGCAATATCTTTGTTAAAGTAGTTAACGAATCTGTAATTGTAAGGATTTAAAAGAATTTGCACAATACTTTCCTATAGAGATTAGCGTAGGAAGCTGTTTCTGCACCTGAGTTTCCTTACACAAGCACAGTTTATGGGTGAACCTGTTTGGCTCTCCCTCCATGGTGATTCATAGTAAGGTGGGCATCTTATTACATGAGGTAATCACTTTCTCTTTTCTGTCTTTCGCTTTCATGCTAGTAGGATTAGATCATGAAGCTATGTTATCTATGGTGTTGTTCTTGTCTTACTTATGTAGTCATATATGTTTTCTATGTTTGAATTTTCTTTAATTTCATATCTTTATGTATGTATTTTGAGTTAGAATACTTGGTTTGGGGGCTCATATCCCTGACTTAGTGATATTCTACCTCGTTGCAATCTACCAAGATCCTTTTTCCTCTAACTTTACCGTGAGCACATTCAATTTTTGTACTCCCGCTAAAGTGGGGGCTTAATGTATCATCTTAAAATGGAAGCACTTCCATGTTAATAAAATTTAGCCATCCTTAGGGGATTTTTTGACCTCCATCATATCATCCTCCCATTTCTGCATCATCCTCTTATTCTGTGCCTATTTAGGACGCTGATTGGGCCTCTTCGTGAACCTTCTACCCCACCTGGCATATTTTCCAGGGGTTCTGGCCCTCTGGGTCAAGGTTGACCTCAACCTTGACCTAGGTCAGGGTCAACCTTGACCTTGACTAGGGTCCCCCTTTCAAAACTGGAAGCTTGTTGGCTGCCGGGGGTCATCCAAAATTTAGTTTTCCCACTTTCGGGTCGGCTGTTTCGGGTTTCAAAGCATTGATTCCTAAATTATATTTAATATAGGTCCTCTTCTAGGGGCATGCATCTAATTGGAATTTAATTATCCTATGTCAACCTCCTTAGAAGACTGTGCCCTAATTTCATATAAAAGGAAGCCTCTCTCTCTCATTTTCTCTAAGTCTTCCAAGTGCAAAAAGCTCTAATCAAGATTTTGTCAAGAAGAATAAGTTTCAAGCATCCATTGTTCTACATATTTCCAAGATTTCAAGGTGTTCAAGTCTTCCTCTCAAGCATTCAAGTTCTCCATTGAAGATCAAGGATTCAACCTCTCAAGCCTTTGAAGGGATTAGGTGCAAACATTCAAGATTCATCATTCAAACCCTAGATCTAGCCATCATGGTGGTGTGATCTTCCTTCAAGATCCTTTGTGCATCCTCAAGACTCATTCATCCTCTCTTCAAGGTGGATTTCAAGCATACAATCATAGAGGTTTATGGTTTCTAAAGTCCATACTTTAATGCTTTGCTTATATTTGAATTACAATTACATATCTATTGAATATCATAGCTTCATTATTAGATTCAATCCTACTACTTGCTAGCATTCTGTACTTTATTGATTTCAAGTTTAATTCCTAAATTGGGGGGTTTGAATAAGGCAAACCCCTCCCCCACAACAAAAATTTCTCTTTTTCTTGCAGTTACAGGTTCAGAACAGTAGATTTGAGACCAGATCTGGATACCCTTTTTGGCTTTCTTTCAGATGGCGCAAATAGATTCTCTGTCAGACCTGTGCAGGTCAGGGTTGACATTACTAGGTCAGGGTTGACATTTGTGGGTCAAGGTCGACATTTTTCATAATTTGACATTAGAACGGAAATTTTTTTTTAGGTTTTGTTCATCTCTGCATTCTGGTTTGGGATCAACTGTCTGATTTTCCAGAAATAGTCTACAAACCTCAAAAAATAGCATTCTTTGATCTGCAATTTTGTAAGGTTGGTTCTTCTTCCTATCCTTTTCAATTACTATAATAAAACATATTCATTTAATCAATTAAAAAAATTTAAGATAAGCTTCTTTTTATTCTCCTTTCCAAATAGTTGATTCATTTGTGCATTAGCCCTTCCTTTGGGTTGATCAACTTGGATCTCCCATTTGTGCATTTGGGAGTAAAAGAGTAACATCTTATATTCTCCCTAATCACAATTGCAATACAAAATCAATATAATTCAATTAAATGTAAGGTACGGTTACGGAAATCAACATACTCTAAGAAAATCAAATAATAATTCACAATCAAACCAACCTATCCCTTTCAAACACCTTACATTTTGGTAACATCCCTATTTTATATGTTACACTAACTCTATGATCAAAGGTTTACAACTTGACCTTGATCTCCTAGTCTGCATGTTTTTAATTAGTTAGAGTGATTAAAACAATTACAATATTATTGCTTGTCCCTTAAGTAATGGTTTAAAAAAAAATCAAAACTATATAAATATAACTTGATTTTTTTATCTAACATGGAAGTTAGATCCACTTTTCTCAGGATGTAACTGACTTTTAGTGTCTGATGCTCAGTTTTCTCTGAAATTAGTTTAACTATCTTTTGGTGTTCTTTGATTGAATTGTCTATCGAGTTCCTCTCTTGTCTGGTCTCTTGGTTTGTACTATATTATTCTCATCAAGTTCCACTGTCAGTTTACTCATGTCGGGTTCCTCTTTATTATTTTTTAGTTGCACTTTCGGTTAACACTGCAAAACTGTGTCGTCAATTTTCTGCTTGCTTAGCAATTTTAGTTTGAACTGAAAACCTGACTTTCAGTGTAGTGTAACCGATGGTTTATAACAACTATTTTTTCTTTGATGAGAAGGAATACTGACAAGGTGTTGACTTGATAACCAGAAGATGACCCTTAAAACCTGTAAGACTAAGATGTCGATTGGTTCCAAGATATGATGCCAAGTTCGTTGTTTGCACAAGGTCATGAAAGGGTTGTTAAGTGCAATCGAAGAAAGTTGAGACTTTTATAGGTGATACAGTCAAGCTATGTATTGATAGATGGAACAATGATTATAAGTGAAGTCTATTTGTCAGGTTTTCACCACTTGGAAAACTTTCTACTTTTTCTACCAAGGCGCCTATTTACTAGGTTTTGCCGAGGCACTTTTTCTCTTTTCAATTTTTTTTTCTTTCTTACTTTTTATTTTTATTTTTTTATTTTTCTCTTTTTCACTTCTCTTTTGGTTAATCCATCAAGGCGTTTGTTTCCCTGGTTTTCACTAGCATGATCATTTTTTCAAGACTTTTTTCAAATGTTTTAGCTTTTGTTCTTTTTATTATTTTTGTTATTTTTTTAGGACCATTTTCTCTATACATGTACTTCTTAGAATGTCTAGCTATAGATCTTTTTTAGGTGGATTGTGTTGATGGGATCAATAAGTTCCTCTCATTCTAGAGTTGAGAGTTGATAGGGTCCAGAGCCAAATGTTGCAGTAATTAGGAAGGGACCCAACCAATTGAGTTCAAATTTCCCCTTTTGTTCATGATGTTGTTGATTTTTTGGATATTCTCTAAGTACAAGATCTCCAACCTAAAATTCTCTATGTCTTACCTTCTTGTTGTAACCTCTAGAAATCATTTTCTGATAGACCCTCAGATGGTTGAATACTTCTTTCCTTTGTTCATCAAGTATATATAATTCTTGGATTATGGAAATCCAGTAATCTTCATTAGTGATGAGTCCTTGTAGTGAAATTTTGAGTGATGGGATCTCTACCTCAATAGGTAATATGCCTTCTATACCATATACCAAGGAAAATGGTGTTTCCCATGTAGGTGTTCTGATGCTAGTTTGATAAGCCCATAAAGATGGATTTAGTTGAAGATGCCAGTCTTTTCCTAATTTTTTCACTGTCCTGTGCAATATTTTCAATATGTTCTTATTGGAGACCTCAGCCTGTACATTCCGTTGAGGATAGGAGATAGAGGAACAGTGTTGGGTGATTTTGAAATTCTCACACAATTCATTCATATCTCTATTTTTGAATTTTATTTTATTATCTATTATAATAGAGGAAGGTATCCCATACCTGTAGATGATGTAGTTTAGGATAAACATGGATACTTGTTTCCCAGTTGCTTGAAGAGTGGGACTGCTTCTACCCATTTAGTGAAGTACTCAGTGGCCATAATAATGAATTTGTGTCCAGTGGATGAGGAGGGATATATTTTCCCTATGAATTCAAAGGCCCGTTGTTGGAATGGACAGTGTGTGATAAAAGGTAACAACTCTCTAGCAGGAGTGTGGATAAGGTTACCATGTAATTGGCATTTCTTATAGGAATTAGAAAACTGGATAGCATCTTTCTCCGTGGAAGGCCAATAATACCCTACCCTTAGGATTTTCTTAGCTAATGAGAGACCATTTGAGTGGGACCCATAAATATCTTTGTGGACTTCCTTTAGTGTATGTTAAGACACTTCACATTCCAGACACCTAAGGAGAGTACCATCTAGACCCCATCTGTACAAATTGTTAGCGATGATCAAATAATGTGTGTTTTTTCTTATAAGGTTTCTCTTCTCATTTCTAGATAGGTCATCAAGAATTATTTGGTCACATAGGTAGGAGTAGATTTGGCAATATCGAGAGGATTTAGTGCCTATAATTGATCATATGATTTGGGATTCTGGCGAATCATTAGCTGGAAAAGGGAGTTTTCCACCAGGAAGTCATAGTGAAATTGGTTCTCTTCCAATTGTAACATTGAGGCCAAAGTAGCCATGACATCAGAAGCATTATTTATTTCCCTTGGTATTTGTTAAAAGGTGATGTACAAAAAATACTTCTTTAGGTCATCAACCATCCCTTAATATGACATAAGCTTCTCATCCTTGGTTTGATATTGATTTTTTAATTGATCGATCACTAGTTGAGAATCCCCATATATGTGTAACTTTGTTATCTTCCATTTAATTGCCAACTTTAGTCCATTTGTCAGAGCTTCATAATTAGCTATGTTGTTCGTGTAGGGAAGGATTGTTTTATAGGATTTTGAAATTGTGTACCCTTGGGGTGTTATAAAGAGAACACTAGCTCCAAGCCCTTGCTTTGTGAATGAGCCATCAAAGAAAATTTTCTAGGAGTGTTTTGTCAATTTTAAAATAGCTTCATTAGGAAATTCTATGCTCAGCGGTTTACTTTCTTGGAGAGGAGCATCCGCTAGATGATCAATGATGATATGTCTTTTAATGGCCTTTTGTATATGTAATCAATGTAAAATTTACTAAGTATCATCTCCCACTTTGTGAGTCTACAAGTCATATTTTCCTTGTTTAATAAGTACTTTAAAGGATCAATTTTTGCAATTAATTTGACAGAATGTGCAAGCATATATTGCCAAAGATTTTGAGAAGCAAATACCACTACTAAGAAAGATTTTTCAATGATGGTGTATTTATGCTCATAGGAAACCATTTTCCTTCTTATATAATAGATTGCAAGTTCCTTTCTTATTTCATCATGTTGTGCTAACAAAGCTCCAAGTGGCATTTTTGTAGTTGAAATATAGAGCAAGAGATGTTTTCCTAGTATTGGTGCCATTAATATAGGAGGATTTGCTAAATATTATTTGATTTGTTGAAAATATTGATTACATCCTTCATCCCACTTAAAGGTTATGCCTTTTTCTAAAGGTTGTGCCTTATTTTCTATTTGTGAGATAAACCTCCTAATTGATTGTAGCTTCCCTTGTAGCATATCAATTTGACTGATGTTCTGTGGTGGTTGTATTTCCATAATCGCCTCTACTTTCTCTGGATCAACCTTGATTCCTTTCACTGAGATGATATATTTGAGGAGTTTACCTAATTTCACACTAGAGGCAAACTTTTTTGGATTGAGACTTAGTTTGAATTGCTCCATTCTGTTAAAAATCTTTTCTAAATCAGCCAAGTGTGTAACTCTTTTTTCTAATTTTTCCAGAGTATCATCAACATAGTCCTCTATATTATGGTGCATCATGTCATGGATTATGGTTGTCATATCCTACTGGTATGTTGATCCTTTATTTTTTAGGCCAAAAAGCATAACATTTTAGCAGAACGTTCCCCAAACACATGTGAAATTTTTCTTCTCCTGGTCTTTGGGTACTATTTTTATCTGATTGTATCTAGAGAAACCATCCATAAGAGAATGCATTTCATATCCTAATGTAAGATCCACAATCATGTCAATGTTCGGAAGTGTAAAATCATCCTTCAGACAAGCTTTCTTCAAACCCCATAAATCTATATAGACTCAGATTGATTTATCAGTTTTGGAAACAGGTATGATGTTAGAGATCCAGTCGGTGTATGCAATAGATCAAATGGACTCTTCTTTCAATAACTTCTCTAGCTTAGCTTTAACCAATAGTTCTACATGAGGGTGCATCTTTATGATGTTCTATTTGAATGGCTTGACACCGAGATAAATTAATAAGTCGTTCATTATAAATTTTGTATCGAGGCTTGGCATGTTTGAGTAAGACCAAGAGAAGTTGATCTTCTTGTTCATGAAAACATGGTCAACTATTTTTTTTCTTCTTCAAAAAAATATTGTGCTAGATATATCAATTGAGGTACCTCAATTGTTCCCAGGTTGACTGATTGTGTAGGCTCTATCAGCATTGAAGATTGTTCCTGAAAGTGATCAGGTAAGATATCAAGTTTCCCATCCTTTGCTCTGGGAGGTTTTCACCATTGGATATGCCATTTTTTTTTAACTTTTTTTGTTGTGACACTGCCACAAAGTGGTTTTCACCTCCAAACTTTTTTTTATTTTTATCTGTTTTTTTAGAAATAGAAACTTGATATCTCCCTCTATAATATTTACGCTCTTTGCATTGGTGGAATAATTGAGGGGCTCAATAACATTTAGGTAACAGGACAAAGTGTAGTCATTTGGAGAAGATATTAGGTTCAAAGGCTCACTTGAGTTCCACTCAATAAGTTTAGGATGAACTAAGGATAATGATTTTATAGGTTCTAAGGATAGCACTGCGTTATGATGATCAAGACTTTTGACACATAAGAGAAGATTTATCACATTACTCTCCGAAGGAATCCCTAGACCATGAAGTGTCCTAACTTCACTATTAGAGTCATTGTTAGTATTTTGTGAATTTAACTCGTTTGATCTAGCGCGAGTGCTTTGATTCTCCTCTCGAGTATATAGTCATTCTAGAATAGTCCTTAGAGGAACGATCTCATTTCTTGACGTAGACCTAGCTCTAGTGTGATTATCTCTACGATCATCTCCAAAGTTCCAATTGATGTTTTGAGGAAGGAAAATTTTCTAGGAAGCATTTGAACTCTCTCCTTTCTAAAATTGAGGCACATACTTATGGATAACATCCACTTCAATATTTACAGTAGTATCTGAGAGATAATCTCATTCATATTCATTGGGACTTGTTCTCATGGAATGAGGTATGTATAAGACATGAGTAAGAGAAACTAGTTGCCCCCAATTTGGATGCCTTCATTCTATATAATTATTTTTACCTTGACCAAATTCATATCCATGAGAGTCTGTTTGACTGTCATTATACCTTCCTAGGTACTGTGCTATGGTCATCAAGACTCCTTTGTCTCCACTAGAACTATCTTCTTCTCTATCATCTTCATTTTCTTACACTATGACTTGTTCTACACCTTCTTGTACTGACATGAGGTGTAAGCTGAAAACTTGGAAGCTTGCATATAGAGTGATGAAAGAGCTAAGAAATACAAGTGGTTTCGCTTGGAACGAGGCAAATCAGTGTATGGATGCTGAGAATAGCATGTGGGATGATCTTCTGAAGGTAGGGTGATCTCTCTACTATTTTGATGGAAATAATATTGCCTTCTTCAAAAGTTAATAATGAAATTCAAAGAACATAATCCATTTATTTATGCCAACATCTAGAGAAGAGAGTTCAAAAATGCCAAAGTGTATAAGAGGCAGGCCTTCCAATACTTCAATGATTTGGGTGAAATTGTGGGTAATGACATAGATGAAGGTAATGCAGATACAATGGCCCTTCAGATTGAAGAAGGGAACCCTACGGAAGAGCCATTCAATGTGCATGATGAAGAGGATATTCGTTTTAGTATACATCTTGATAGTGCTGCTGATTTGGACGAAGACCCTTATCCTTCCAATTAGTCCACTACAACTACAAGTGCTAGAGGAACTCCTACATCATCAGTCACAAGGGTGGGAAAGAGGAGGAAGGAAAGCATGGCCTCTTCCTTAGATGCCATGTGTGAAACAATGAAGAAAATAAAAGAGGGCATGAGCAATGTTCACCTTCACAAAATTGATATATCTGATCATGAAAATGCTTTGACGGGTGCATATACCACTCTCAAATCCATCCCTAAATTGAGCTGAGGTGTATTCCTAAGGGTATATGACACCTTTGTGGTTGAAAATGAAAGAGCCAAAGGGTTCTTGTTGATGAATGAGGACGAGAGAGTGGACTAGATTGCAGCCACATATGGTGGATTATAGTTATTTTATACATACTTCATCAAACTTTATCATGAGTTGAAACATTATCATACTTGTTCACATACAATGATACAATTGTATTTTCGTTGATGATTGTTTATGGTTGATGATTGTTTATCAAACATAGTTTTTGTTTATCAAATATATTCTAAGATAGTGAAATATAAATTGGTTTCCTAAAGACCCTGTCACTGCCCGTAAGGGTACATCCATCCAACCTTGTCTATATTTTTATGATGTTGTTTCATATCTCTTCTCAATTACTTAGTACACTCATCATTGCAAAACAAGGGTGATGAAGATTCGATGAAGTGTAGAACTCTTTGTTAGTTTTGATAGCAAAGATTTGTATAAAATAGAGAACTAAGAACTGAAAGGTCCTTGCAAAGTCATAATCATTTACCAAAATGTATAAATGAGAAACTTAGTAGAATAGTGTAATTCTAAGTGTTCTTTAGAGATGGATGGTACACATCTTGGTTCAAACCTTGCATGATTTTCTTGTCATGTTTAAGCGTGATTTTCTTGTCATGTTTATATTTATGCTCTTGGTTCAAACCTTGCATGGCCATACCTCATGGCTATAAGGTTGGCTATAACTTGTTTTAATTTTCAGTTGCATATGCATGCTTCTTTTAAATATAGTTAGGGTATGGCTAGTCAAAGGTTGGCTATAACTCTTTCATTTCTCTCTAATTGTCCTATATATATATGATATATATATAGCTTCAATTATCAATTTAAGTTGTTCCACCTGCATGTCAAATATGTGCTTTCCTTCAACATAGTTGCTTCCAAAGGCTATTCAGGAAATAATATCTGCTGTTAAATCACAAAATTATTTTGACACCTCGATCTCTCTCTCTGCATCATTACCAATTCTTTCCTTCCACCTCTCGATCATATCTAAAGTGTTGCCCGCTACTGTGGGAACCATCCCCGGAAACCACCGCCCCCACCATGTCATTAATTTTAAAGTACAAAGAAAAGAGTTCATGGTCATATTGTAAATTATAAGGCTGAACACAATGTAGTCCAAGGGAGGCTGATAATCCTCATAAGAATGGCTCAGAATAGGAGGAGTGCAATCTCAGCTTTTCTGCACAAACTGAATCCATTCAAGTCAGCAAATTCAAAGGATCTCATGCAATCTGATCCTCTTACACAAACTAACCAGAATAATTCAAGCATTGTTGAAGCAAAACTAGAAAAAGATGTAAAATATGAGGATAATTCAAACATTGTTGAAGTAAAAATAGAAAAAAATGTGAAATATGAGGATAATTTAAGCCCTCAAGTCCTAAAAACAAAGCAGTGTCCATGGTTGATCTCATTTCTATGCACAAAATCATATTTTGATGATTGCCCAAAACATGACATTCCCAAAAAGGACTGTAGGCTTAATTATTTTTGCATTTATTGCCCTCAAGTTGGACCCCTCTGCATTTCTTGCATGGAAGAGGAGTACAAAGACCATAAATTTGTTAGGGTTAACAGGTGTGCTAAAACCCCTGCTATCAAAGAATCATAGGTCCACTGCATTGATTCATCTATGGTATACCCATATATGTTAAGTGGAGAGCCTTCTTATTTTCTAAGGAGTGATAGACCCTTTAAACCCATTTGGAGACGTGTTGTTTGTGAGAGGGTTTTGAGAGGTAAGAAGATTAAGACACGGTGGAATATGGAGAGTAAGAAGAGGAAGAGATTGAACAAGATGGTGAATGATAGAAAGGATGCTATATATTGCTCTCTTATGTATAAACTAAAGGGTGTTTTGCGTGCTAATGGGAAATCTTGATTGAGTGCTATGGTTCATGATGATGATTATAGTGGTTTAGTTTGGGAAAAAAGACTCAGAGTAGAGAAAGATACAAAGCATATAACTTGGGAATCAGAAAGTGATCAGATTCAAATTTCAGGGGAAAAACAGTCTGGAATTCCATCTAAAATAGATGACAAAGATGGTAAGATATTATAAATTTCTAAACCTACTGTAGCCCACAATGGTATAGAGAGCCTATAGAAATGTCATTTTACTTGTCTAGAACTTTGTAGGACATGGCCTTTTATAAGAGAGATTAGATTTCCAGAGAGATTAGATTTCCACATGTTATTGAGATTACTGCTTAGTTTTTGAATTTCATTGTATAGGCTTTTGTTTGCATTAATATTTTGGATAGCACCTTATGATCCATTATCATTATAAAAAATTTCCCACAGCTCTTCCATCATGATAATAAATCATGATTTTTTATCCAAAATGTTGATGCAAATAAAAACCTACTTAATATCTAGAAACTAAACAGTAATGACCTTTTATTCCAAAAGAACCCATCCCACCTCCCAACTACAAAGTATAACTGCAATACCATGAGAATCAGCCACTTTTTTAAAGTCACCCTCATTCAATATTTTTTAAAGTCACCCTCATTCAATCTTTTTTAAAGTCACCCTCATTCAATCATAGACCCATACCCTATTGAATGCACCATGATTATGGGGATGTGGGATGACCTATTCTTTGTCTTTTCTATGCAATTGCGTTCTTATTAATAAATTACCACAACCTTGGTTGTACATTACTTACAAAATAAAATTGAATAAAATTAGTAAAATATACCAAATTAGCAATGGGTAAGAATGTGGCCAAATTAGTAACTAATCATTGCCTCCTCTTACTTCTAAAATTCACCCTACATTTGCACTCTCATAAGGTGAGATTGCACTCCTCCCATTTTGAGCCATTCTTATGAGGATTAGCAGCTTTAACTGTTCTATGTAGAACACTAGGTTGACTATTCTTCTGTGCTTTGCCCATTCTTTGCCATCCAAAGAACCCAGCCCACCTCCCAACTACAAAGTATAACTACAATACCATAAGAATCACTCGCTTTTTTAAAGTCACCCTCATTCAATCATACACCCATACCCTATTGAATGCACCATGATTATGGGGATGTGAGATGACCTATTATTTGTCTTTTCTATGCAATTGCGTTCTTATTAATAAATTACCACAACCTTTGTTGTGCATTACTTACAAAATAAAATTGAATAAAATTAGTAAAATATACCAAATTAGCAATGGGTAAGAATGTGGCAGGAAGTGTAGCAATTCCTTGTGATCTTCCATGATATCAATATATTATTTAATTTTACGTTAATCACAATCTAATATACTGTAGTAAATCAAAAACATAAAATCTGAGAACATAATGATCAAACTCTACTACACTATCAAAGCCCATTATAAACACCTCATGTATTTCATTGACACTAAAAAGCCTATACAAGTATCTTAGTTATTTCAAGTACATTCATTCTTTGATAATGATCCCATTCTAATTTGTGTAAGTTCCTAGCCACTCACTATAGTTAAAAACATTCTCTGATTAGGAGTGACTCTATTATCCATCTTAGATCATCCTATTGTTGCAAGCGAGTCAAACAGCTCCTGCATTATATCCCATTCATCTAAAATCAAAACCTTGAGAGATGTTGAGTGATCAAGCCGGCCGGGCAATGTCTGGACAGTTCCTAGACTACTCCTTTGTATATATGTATATATATGTATGTATATATATAATATATATGTATATATATATGTATATATATGTATGTATATATGTATATATGTATATGTATATATATGTATGTATATATGTATATGTATACATATACATATATACATATATACATACATATATATAATATATATATATATATATATATATATATACATATGTATATGTATATATATGTATGTTAAGGTT
>MU224611.1:2838246-2869180 GCA_018584345.1 Thuja plicata | reverse complement strand
TTTTATGCAAACACTTGTATGTCTCAATTCCAACTCATCCTTACAATATCATTGTGCATTCCTAATTTTATTTGGTATATAGTCTCGATGTCATATAACTTTACAATCATCATGTCTGTTACCATATCAAATAAAAACAAAATATGATGTATTTGTCATTTGTGAAAGATTGAATATGATATTCTATATAAATTTAAAATATAATCTAATAATTAGTAAAAAGGAGATCAACATATATTTTTATGAGCATAAGCATGAAAAAATTGCAAGCAAGTGAGCTATCCTTTCCAAGTTTTATCCGCGAATATAGAAGCACATGTATGATCAGAAGCGCAATTAAAATAATAAAAAATAAAAAAATGGACAAAATAAATCGCAATATAAATTAAACATTATTAAATAATAATAAAAAATTATAAAGTCTTTGTCGATTCCAATTCCAATTCGAAACATAGAACCAAACATAGAACATGGAGCATTTAATTCCAATTCCAATTCAAAATTGTTGAACCAAACGCGGAAGTTGGAATTTGTCAGTTCCAATTCCAATTTCAAAATTGGCAACCAAACGCAGAAGAAGGACTGACTAATCCATCTTCCGGATCAACCAAACAGTCCAAATTATAACCCGAAGATACAAAACCGAAATTTCAAAACCTGATTTTGTGATAATCATGTTTTGAATCAAATCCCAATTCCCTAAACAAACGGGGCCTAAGCGCAAAGGGGCAAACTCTATATAGTAAACCAAGAAGTAGAGTTAAGTCACGAAGTCACAATTAAAGTTAGGCCCCATTTTTTTCGTGGAATTCAACCGGAATTGGGTGCGGGACTTCTAGTTTTGCCCCAAATCCACCGTTTGGTTACCAAAATGCATATCCAGAATTTGCGGATGAAACCCGAATTTGCCCCAAAAATGGGCGGCACTATCTTCCCACCAAATAGGTGGAATTCAAAATTAAATTTGGGTTTTTGATTTATTTAACTCCATTTTATGGTGTCTGTCAGGTCCGCGGTCTTCTCACTCTCATTTTGAGGTTTTGCAACGAGCGGCATTCTCATTTTGAAGGTACTTCAATCCCTGAGCCACGCCACATGCGATTCTAAAGCACATGCTCCAGGTCAGTGTCTTTTCTTGAATATGATCGGCCAAGGTTTGATTTGGCATCAGCTCCATAACCAAAGCCATGGTCCTCGGAGCCCAACAATACCCCAACAAACGAACCAAGTTACTGTGTTTAGTCACTGCCAGTGCTCAAATTTTGGCAATCAGGCTCTCACTCACTCCCATTTTGTCTTTGAATCTCTTCACTGCTACACCTTGCTCTTTGCCCTTTATATTTAGCCTCCAGCTGTACATCTTCGCCATTCTGTCTGAGCTAACTATGTTTGTATTGCTGAACTCTGAAGTCGCATGGAATAGCTTGTTGAGATTTAATTTGACTATTTCTCCTTCTACAAACAAGTCCCTCTGTCTTGGGTACTCCTTCAACTTGCTCTTTTTCCTCCTGTGAACATACGAGTAGACCATGGTCATTAGAACAAGAGCTCCAAGAGAAAACGATCCCATGATAATAAGGAACATGGATCGGTTGGAGAGAGTGCTTGAAGATTGAGCTGGTGATTTTGGGCATTCTGAAATGCTGCACAGATCAGAATTCCCAATCAAAGAGTTGGCTGACCGATTTCTGAACACATCCCAGGTGGGAACAAGACCAGACAGGTGGTTATAAGAAAGATTCAAATAGACAAGTGTTTCCATGTTGCCAATAAATTCTCATTCTCATGCTGATGCCGATTCAAAATTGTTGAACCAAACGCGGAAGTTAAAATTTGTCAGTTCCAATTCCGATTTCGAAGTTGGCAACCAAACGCAGAAGATGGATTGACTAATCCATCTTCCGGCTCAACCAAATGGTCCAAATTATAACCCGAAGATGCAAAACCAGAATTTCAAAACCTGATTTTGAGATAATCAGGTTTTGAGTCAAATTCCAATTCCCCAAACAAACGGGGCCTTAAGTATATCGACCAGTCAATTCGCATTGTTGCAATAAACTGTCAACGGTCGCAATGGATGTTAATGCGCAACCTTGTAGTGGTTAGTGATAACTGTTACCCTTTCCTGTGGCTTTGCATTGAACTACCAATGGTCAAATAAGATGCTAGACACATCCCTCGTAGCTTGAAAGAGATAGTTTGTGGTTAGCTTACGCCCTTGCAAGATGTTTCCACCTGTCATAGAAATGAAGAAAGCACAAATTTGCAAGGAGAAATGAAGACATAACAAAAAGTTTGTAATTGAGTGAGTAACTACCATGTTTCATGGCTGGCACCCGCAAGGTTAACAAAAAAGTTAGGGCACAACAACTAACAGTGTCCTGATGTGTGTATATTACGGGATGCGAAGTTGCGAGTATCTGCCACGTGTCCATTGTGGGCCAGTGAAAGAAAATGAAAAGGATGTAAGGCATAATCTTGCGAGGAATAATGAAGTATGCAAGTCGCATGTTATGAAGTTGTGAGCTGAGGCCACATGTACGTGGGTCCATTGATTATGACAGATGTCTTTCAAAGCAGAAGGGGTTGATGACACATGTCAAAGCTCCCTGGGATTTTGTGAGAAAATGACATGCATCCAGTTGAAGGAAAGAAAGAAGAGTACAAGTCTCTTGAAGGTGCGTCTTTGCGAGGATAAAGAGAGAGCAACTTAAGCCATTACACGTGTCTAACGTAATGAATCTCACAGTAGCACGAGAAGAAGCATGCGAAGAAGAGGGTTGCAAAGTTGCGATATGCCAGCACGTGTCTGCGGGGCTAGCATAAGGTAAAGGTGCTTGTTTGACCCCACTTAGTTATGATTTGTCATTTATTCATAAGGGTTAAACAAATAGATAGCCAACACATTGTGCCATGCTAGAATGAAAGGAATGACATGTTGATGTCAAATTATTATTATTTTGGCTCTAATATCTAATTTGACATCAAAGGGAGATCGGCGGTCGAGATTTAAATACGAGAATTTGCACGGCTAGTTGACATCAATTGCTCATTTCATGGAAATTAAATTTTGAAAAGACACTACAAATCACAACAAGTTCGCACTAAAAAAATATGGGAGTTTGGCCATCATTACGCACAATTTGATAATTGAAGAAGAGAAGGGAAGATACTTCCAAGCAAAGGTGTTCTCAGATATTTTCAAGAGATTAGAAACTAGCAATCACATCTAAGTGTTCAATGGTTACGCCTTTTTTTCTATGTTATTTTTTTTTTCTACTTTTATATAATTTTGTAATATTAGTTGTATTAAATTAATCATACGTTAAGTGAGAATATTAATTCTATATCATATCCCCTATAATGAGATTAAGAATTTGAATAATAAATCATATGTTACCTCTTCTTTTTTTATTTCCAACATCTTCCACATATTTAAAAAAGGTAAATATAATAAGTTAATATAATAATTAAATGGTGAAAATCCACCTTAAGGCTATTTGTTTTTTATAGGAACCACCATCCTTACTCTATCAATCAGGGATAAAGAATTTGTTTACACAAATGTAAAAGTAATTCAATACATATATTTACTGAAAATGATACAATGAATACATCAAAAGACAAATATGAATCAAAATAGTGTACATAAAATATATAAGCTAGTGTACTACATACAAGAAATAGTAATATGTGATTTGTTGGAAATTTAATTGTAAGTGTAATTCATGAAATGTACTAAATACATTAAAATTTTTGGAGTACAAAAAAAAACCAATCATTTTCCACTTTAGTAAAGTTTCAATTGTGTTCATTAAATTCAAATGAATTTCTTAAACCACTAGAAAGGTAAAATATAAATTCACCTACAAAGATACATTGTATCCATTGCCAACAGTCTCATATTTTATTTCCAATTTCTGAAATATGACTTACCCATTTCCCAAAAAAATAGAGGAGATAAGTTAGCTAAAATCAAAATTTTGGATTTAATTATATACATTATGAATAATGCTTATATTTTTAAAAATTGTTGGTAGCAGGACAGTTTTTTTTGTAGTCGAAGTTTCAAAATCATTTGTATATCATAATGAAGAAGTATACATTTATTACATTTTACCTTTTTTTGTATTTGAAATTGTAAACTATCAAGTGACAATGCACTTTAATGCAATCTGGATAAACTAATATTTTTAAAGGGTTACACTTGGGGCATTTTCTTCGTTTGTCATGGGGTCAAAAGCATCAAACCAGTAAAGGTGCTCAAGTGTGTGACGAAGAACTCCCCCGTTGCAGGCGAAAAGATTGATGCTTGGGTAGACTTCAAAAGTTGTTTGGGTCCATGTTGGTATTTGCTCCATTACAATTTTTCTTATACATTAATCTATGGGCATAGATAAATAAGCTCCCTGTGGGCCCAACCTTTCTATGACTTGTTGGTTCCACATTGTGTTTGAGTCAAATGCAAAATGCAAGCGGTAAATTTGACCGTGATAGTAGTGGTTCTACAAAGATATTGTATTGATTTGTGGTGCTCGAAGCAGGTTACCTAACCACAATTCAACTACTCCATGTATCAGAGAGGAGTATTCTTCTTTAGAGGCTTTTGAAGCTGGTTGAAACCATATCTCGCTTGGGATATGATGTACCTCTACTTGGTTGAATGTTTTACAAGTATTCAATTCTGAAATATATGGATCCCTATAAAAGTGGGAAAATTTTATCTCTGATATTGGACGATACGTGATTAGTCTTCTTTCTTGTAGTATGCTTTGTGTAATCAATGGAGAAGATCTTTCTTCTTCATGAATCTTATGAATGTCCACATGCTGAAAGAAGTGATCAATTATAATAGTCCTCTGTCGCAACATTTCTGCAAATGAGTTGAATAATTATTTAAAAGCATACTAATAATGCCAAAAAATCATATTTAGAATTGACATTCAATTTCACATTGAATCTATAATAATACATACTTAACATTTACTTTAAAGTGAAAATCTAATTTTTTTTACTATGTGATTTGAAGAAAAAGAAATGATATTTAAGTTAAATAAAACAAAATGCAAATGTATCATAATGATAAATGAAAATCTTATATGAATTCGATCTGACATAAAATAAATGTATTAATAACTATTCTTGCATATGTTAATAATTATTTTTTGTACTGTTTGATTTGAAGAAAATAAATTATATTTAAGCTAAATAAAACAATATTCAAATGTATCATAATGATTAATGTCAAACTCTTACTTTAACTCAATCTTACAAAAATTCAATGTATTAATAACTATTTTTGTAGACGTTTTGTTGAGCATAGTTAGTTTTTGAGTATTGGAAAATGTACCAATTTTTTTTTCAAAGGTGAAGCATAAATATCAGTAATATTGGATAAATAAGTAGTTCACATTTTTTCCCTTTTTTGTTATGAAATTTGAATATAGAACTATGCATTTCTAGTTCAGTGTACACCAGAATAAGTTAATTTAAAGAGGTGTTGTGCTTACAACTAAGGTGTAGTGGCTAGAGTAGTATTTGATAATTTTGCCAAATGCATCTCCTCTTCTTTTCTTCGAGATACATATGGGTTTTGTTGCATCTAGACATATCTTTCAAATGTGAATGTTGGTTCGATATGAAGGTTCCCAAGCTCTCAAACTCTTGAAATAGCTATGAATGTAAGGCCTTGTCTATGAATGTTGCCAATATCAATTGTTTCTTTTTGAAGTGTAAGCCCTTGTGATTTTTGTATTGTTATGGCCCATGTCATTTTTAATGGTATCTGGCGGTGCATTCCTCAACTGATTGGGATTATTGGAACATACTTTGGGTTGTTGTCCCAAGGTGGACCCATGTACTTTTTAAATTCAACAACAACAAACAATGGTAGTTGAGGTGGTTTTTCTCCATCATTGTATACAATTGATTTAACCTGTCCAAGTGCACCGTTGACAAGCCTAACTTGAACCCATATATTTACAGAGAGCATGTCCTCTTGATCAATACACAAGAGGATCTTACATTGAAGTTCTTCTTCTTCTGCATTTGAGCAGGGTGATCCTTTAAGTTGTTCTGCATTGGATAGTGAAACTATATTTGCTAAAGATAGCAACATGCGGTTGTTATGCATTAAGACCATTTCATTTATTGAAAAAATATGTATGGATGGGAGGAAAAGTGATTGTTCAGCTGATGCAATTGATGGATTTGATCTTGACATTAAAAGATTCCAATCTGCAATTTTAGGAGTTGCATTTCGTAAATTTGAAAGGAGTGCACAAAATTGAACTTGAATAGGAGTGTCTCCTATTTGGCAGAAACTTGTATCTAGGGTAACAACAGTGTTGAAGCTGTACCATAGTGTGCCACCATAGGATTTTGAAGCATACATTGAAATGTCTTTAACTAGCGGCAATTGTCCCAAGTCACCAAATAGAACAATAAAGCGTTCACCAAAAGGAATGTGATTCTGAGTTGGGAAAGCTTGGTGTAGCGTCATGTCAATTTTTTCAAGTAGCTTACGCCCTATGAAACTCATTTCATCTATTAGAATGTAGCGAATGTAGTACATGCTCTCTTGGAAAGTTGCAAGAGCTTGTCCTTGTAGGGGCACCATTTCTTTGATTGGTATTCGTAGTGAGGAATGAATTTTTGATTCTTGTATGTTGAATGCTGAGACGCCTATTGGTGTGAGAAGGAGCAATGAAAATTGACCACTTGGGGCTGAGTTGATCATCATTGGTTTTATTGTTGTAATAAGGAGTGACTTCCCTGTGCCTATTGTTCCTTGCACAAGTAGCTTAAAGGGCGGATCTTGGGCGTTTGAATGTAGGTGTTGTTGAACAATTGCATATGCTTTTTGTTTTTGTGTAGACAACATAGTTTGTGTATGGTTATTGAAACTTTTGTTGACTTGAAAGACGATACAGTTACTTTTAATGAAAGCAGCCACTACTTTTCTTTGTGACTGATTGAATTCTAAATCTTCCCAATTATGGATCAAGTCTATTTCTCAGTTACCAAGCATGTCAATTTCATTTAGGTGGATAGGTAGACCTGGGTACAATTCTGACAAGACTTGCCATTCATTTGGTGTATTTTCATGCAAAATGTTTTGATTTCTTATTGGGCTTTCAATTTCCTTTTCTTGTTCCTGCTCAATATTGGTTCTATGCACATGCCAAGGATGGTATTGGTTTGAAAAGTCTCCCAATTATTTTTTATCTCACATGATGTTGAGCCAATACTTGTTTGAAGGCTGCAAAATGGTTTACATATAAAACTAACTCACTCCAACAAAATACTTCAAAGCTATTGTCTTCCTTTGAAGGGATGGCTATGAAGTGTAGAGAGTCTCAGACAATAGTTGTGGTGGGGTGCTTTGTCCATTGGTTTTTTTTCCTTATAGTATTAAAGGTCCATTGTTGGGTGACCTCTATAAGTGATGATGACTCTAGGTGTGTAGGGCGTGAGATGTATGATTCAATATAGTTGGGTATGTTGTATTTGTTGATGGTGTAATTGGTATACATTGTAGGTTTATTTGGTCGACATTTAAAGATACAAATGTTCTACTAGATATGGAGAGTGGAAGTTTGAGCAAGAGGTGGAAAGTTTCCTGTGCACCAATGTTATGATCTACTAGGTTTTCTAGAAGCATTCTTTGAAAAGGAATTGGGGCTAGTTTTTCAGAGTCAAACCTTGTTGAAATGTGGCACAACATGGCATGGTATGTTTCTGATTTATTTTAGGCTTTTGTTGCATACTTTGCAATGTACTTGAGTATTGCATCTATTAACAAGATGGGCTGGAAGTCTACATTGGATCGACAAATGGATAGTATTTGTGGGTTGTGTAGGTTTAAGAAATCATCATTACGAGCTGGGAGGTGGGAAGACTGGCCATTATCAGTTTCATAGAGTTTTGATTTGTCTTGTGTGGTCCAGGGTGCTTTGTAGCGACACACAAGAGATGTCCCTTTCATTCATAGGCATATTTGGGGGTACATTTTGTGTGTCACTGCACATGATTTAGAAGCTCGATGTAGTCATTGGAGGGGTTGGTAGAAGAAATCAATTGTGTGTCCATTAAACATGGATCATCTACAATTGATCGATTTGTTTTTTGATTCCTTAACTGAAGGCTTCGTGGGTTCCATGCAGAGACATATCTATCAATAAAGTCAAGTGCATTTTGGATGGATCGAGCATCATTCTATTCTAATTTCCCAATGTTTGGTGCGTGTCGTAGCCAAATGAATTATGTGCAGATCCTCTATGTTTCCATTCATACCTGATAATTTGTTTCTTTAGTAATTAGTGTGAGGTAAAATAAATTTGAAAGTGGAAAGGAGGGGAATTTGTACCTATACCAATGATTTGTTGCACCCAAAAGCTTATCTAGGACCTCGTCACATAATGCTATGAATTTGTGGTGCATATAAAGAGCTTCTAGGTGGGAATTATTGATTATATTTTGTAATCACCATCTTGTTGCAGCACTGGGGTTTGTTGGTGTGTTGGTTGGCATGACCTTGTGCAAGTATGGCCATTTAGTATCTGCTGCACTGAGTGTAAAAAAGAGAATTGGGCACCCTATTTGAAACACCATGTTAAAAAGCTCGCCTCATTGTTTTCTCCAAAATTCTCATGTGCTACAAATTGATGAGCTGAAGTGCATGAGTTGGTCAGAAAGCTTGTCATCAGGCATGTCCTTCAACCTTTGATGTAGGTCATAGCTTGATGTAGGAACTATACCATCAAGCTGTTTATGAACAAATAGAGATGTTGTTGCTTGGCTTTGATGCACATAACGATATTAAGTATGAAGTACCTAAACTGTGGGTCTTTCCCAAATCTTTTGTCATGATAGCGTAAGAGGTGGTGAGCATATTCATCTAGTTTGACATCTTTTATGTGTTGTTACTTAAATGCAACTTTTCCTTGAGGGTACAGAGTTGGAAATGCCATTGCAAACAACCCTTCTGTTGTGTATTCAATGATGAGAGATGTAGAAATGGATGGCCACTATATATGTGGGACTGGTCGGTCTTCCCCTAGGTGTAGTAATGAGCATACCTCTTCCATTTCTCTTCTTGCAATGGGAAGGTTTGGCACAAATTATGTGGCTTTCATAATATCTTCTATTTGGTCTTCATCAGTTGCATTTATTGATGTAGATGGCCTATTAGTAGTATCTGCATTTGAAGTAGTAGTGCACAAAAGGTCTGTAATATTAGTTGAATGATTTGACAAAGATGACAAAGCTGATTCATCTAACTGTACATCTGTGTAAAATGGGTCATTGGTTATTTTTTATTGTAATGCTTCATATACACAGCTTCTAATAACATAGAAGTTATATTTTGATGCCCAATAGTTTCTTTGTTGACTATAATTATGTCCAAGTTAGCTACTCACCTTGGAAAGAAAGATGTTATTATGGTAATGTCCTGAGGGAAACATATTATGTATCCATTGTATTTCAGTTGGCCACCTCTTGCATAAGTAACCTAAAGAATTGGGATAACTCTTGCAATTAACATCTCTTCAAATTGAGTAAGGACTTGTAAACATTGAGGTTGTTCACTAGGGTCCATATTATTCCACTTTGAGAACTGATTTCAATTTTTTTTCTGATATGCATATGTAACAATTGCTTGACTCATTTTCTTGTCTTGTTTTATTTCCTGGATATCTTTCCATGCAAACTTCGCATGTTGTAATAGTAGAAAGGCTATCTAATTTGGATCAGAAATGATCCCTTGCTGTGCAATAATCTTGAGAAAAAGCTAGAGAGTATATCTGCTCTAGTGGGGTGACCTGAGTAGTATTGTGTATTTGTGGTATATCTTCTTCTAGATGGATTCTTGTAGGTGATGTTGGTAGTGTAGAAGAGGTTGTTGCATGAACAAGGCTTTGGCAGATCTATCTTTTTCTTTTTGTTGACGATGTTCTTTGTAGCATGGTACCTTATTCTTCATTTGTCATTTCTTTGAGAATGCTTGTCTTGTTTGTTATCATCTAGTAAGTCCTTTTATATATATATGCCCAAGCAAGAGGATTTGATATACCTGAAAGTAGTGTTTCTGTAATTAAATTCTTTTATTTTTTATAAGACAAGGTGTAACTAAAATAAATGATGAGGAAAATTATTTGAGAGTTGTGTTTAAAGGTATGAATATGTGTACAAAAATTGTAAGTAGAATCATTTATAGAATTTCCAACCTGTAAAAATGAACGCGTGTAAGATTTTTGTATGATTGTGTTTCTTTGTAACATTCAAAAGTAAGATATTAACAAAAAAATATCTAAGTATTATATGTGTTTTTTTGGTTCTTGTTTAACTTTCCATGTCATATTTAAAAATATGATTGATTTGAATGGGAGTCTTATTTTGAAGTTTAGATGCAAAAAAAAATGTACAAATACTATAGTGGGTACTTTTAAATGTAGTAAACATGTTATTGACAAATTTTGTTTTGTAATATTGGTAGAATTTGAACAAGAAAAGGTACATGCAAATTTTTTTGTTGTTGTTGGAAATATAGTATTTCGCATTCCAAGCGCAATTTTTTGTTTTTTTGTGGGAAACAATAATGGAAAATTACATTTATAATTGTAGGGGATGAAAAAAATTCTATATAAATAGTACCCTTCATAGAAGCTTTCACACTTTGATATTTAACTGTGAATAATAAGATCCATGTGCCAATTTTATGCAAGCTTTAGGGCTGTAACGACAATGCTTTGTGTTTCTTCACCCCCAAAAGGATTCATTTTGATGGTAAGTTCAAAGAGGAATTGACAATTGATAACATTTTCCAATATACATTTTGCAGTATCAGGCTCTGCTAGTAGGATTTGGAAATCATCTGCAGGTACTCCCAACAAATCAATGGAGGGCCCTTCAAATGCAGTTGCCTTCAGCAATTCTCCTATAGCATCTTCTAAGTCCATCTTGAGCATGTATTTGTAGCCACAGTTAGATATCTCAACAGAACATTTGGGGCACCAGAATTTGTTTGTTGAGCATTGAATAACCTTTCTATTACATTTTTTGTTGTCTACTACTAGTGGACATGAAAGATAGTAGAACCTGTCCAAATGAAATTTAGTGATTTTTGCTTGTACACAAATAGGTTGTGTGATAGATATTTCTTTATTGACAATAGTAGAGATATCTATTAGATCAATAAACTTGGGTGGGTAGCTATAGCCTTTTGACAAGGATATAGAGGGTTGGGAATTCCATACATTTATATACCATATATTTAATGCAGATGCTTCATGCAAAGTAGGATTAACTAAAATAGAGGTTGGAAAGGTGCTATCAAGTTTCTTCTATTCCATGATATTATACATGTAGATTTGATCATTATTATTATTGGGGTTTGTTGGGCAAACATTTCAAAGATTTTTTTGCGTTCAAATTCATAGTGGCGACCCCATAGTGTAATATCTATTTAACAGTATGAAATGTCTTTTATTGTTGTTGTGTATTTCTTCGTGCCAGTGCCATTTGTTTTGCGTATGGTTGATGGAGAAGTTATAGATACAAGGATCCCAATGACATCTACAAGGGAGTAGATAGGAAATGTATCTAGTGAATGTAAGCTCTCAAAATGGAACCAATGCTTGGGTATTGTAGAGTCTAGACATGTGGAAGGAGTTATGGTTGATGAGCTTAATAGTACTATTTCGTACGGGTTTGTCAAGCTGCTATATTTTGTATCTGCAACTTTTATGTGACCACCAGTAATATTGTATAGAGAACCAGGCTGGAAAACATCATAGAACACATCTACAACCTCATTAAAATAAGTTACATGGATTCCAGATGTGTCCTTATCTATGAATTCAAAACTAAATACTTTTCCTTCACGAGTAGCATTTTTGTATTCATGGATTGGTGTTTTTCCTAATACTTGACCCTCAGTGGACCAATGCCTATGATATGGAGTTAATGATTTAATGGGGAGTGGTTGAAATGGAGCCATATTTTGTATAGAATACTCTGTATTTGAAGAAGACCCTAAGGCATGTAAAGAGGGCGAAGATCGAAGGTAGCCAATAACCTAGAGGAGTGGAATTGGGCTTCCAACTATAGGTGCATTGTTTGAGAAGATTTCAAAGTCTTCAATTAAGAGTTTCGTGCAAATAAAAAAGAGTGACAATTTAGGAAGGAGTTTGAGTTTGGAAATTAAAAAATTTAAGATGGTAGTTTTATAGAAAGCGCTTACGTGAAGTTCTAGAGCATCTTGCAAGAATATTTCTTGAGGGAAATAATTGAGCCCTTTACCAAAGCATCTTCAATGAAAAGGTATTTGAATTTGTCTGGTAGCAGTGTGGAATGCCTGTGCTCACCATCAGAGAGTTCCAGTAGGTATTTGGTAGATGTAGAATGTGTTCATTGGATAGTATGTATAGATGTAACTTGTAAGTATGGATCTATAATAGGCATGCCTATAAGAATCTTAGCAAGTGTACCTATCGCTAAAGACACCATTGTGAAGTGCAGTCTAAAAAGGTACAGAGTAGCCTGCAAGGGTGGGTACATTTTGCGCTTAGTTTGTGGCATACTTAGTATATGCGTAATGTATATCAATTTCAGGTGTATAAGTCTGAGCATGTTATTTTCAAATAGAATTCTTTTGACACATAACGATAAGTAGTTAGAAAACTTAGAAAATCTTCATGGTAGAAAAGTTGTTGATTTACCCTTATTTACCCCAAGTAGGAAATAATTGTACATGAGGAATTACGTTAGTTTGTGTTTTTCAATATAAGTGCATTGTATACCATTGTCTCTCTATAAACACGCCAATTGAATAATACACAAACTGTAAAAAGGTACATTCTTCAAAGGTAAACTTATTTGAAAGACGTTTATTTATTGTACTAAAAACCACTTTCACGTCTATACATAGATTATATAGTGCAGAAATAAAATCTTGTCTATTTACAATAGATTATCTATATAGATGGTTGTTCAGCATCTATTTAGTATAAGGTAAGACAAATGATCATTCTGTGTTCAAGTACATCTCATATGCTTGCACTATGGATTGTGTTGCACCCCCTGTGTAATGTCGATCATAATACATCTCTTTCATGAAGGTGCAAAGGCCTTCCAATTCAGTACAACTATCTTGAAGTGTAATTATGTCCCCTTCTTCTACAAGTGGGAATTGGCATTCAACTTTGAATTTCTGCACAATATCATAATAATTGGTCGATAGAATTGAAGATAGAGACTGAATAGTGGTTGCCACATTTGTTGGCTGATTTACTGAGCAACATGATTATTCTAGTATAATGGCTTCTACAATTGGAGTTGAGGGGCTGCTAACATTGTTCATTGTCTCCACTTAGGACTTCAATCGTTTCATGGTTATTCATGTTGCTTGCCATTTCCTGAGAGCAATGATTGTAAAAAATGTATAAGTTATAGTGCTAAAAACATTGTGGTGGGCATAGTAGCAAGTGTCAACCTATGTGTGCCTAAACTGGGAAGGTATTATATTATGCATGTGTATAATAAAAAATGAACTAAAGAATACCAAAAGGTTGGGAGCTGAGATGTTTAAAGATTAGAGATGGTGTTGTAGAGTTTGGTTGGGGAAGTAGTCGTAAATTGCGTAGGCCATGGAATATCAAATTAAATTAAGGGGTATGCAACCAGTGGTCAACTTTGTAGGGGGAATTTCATTATTTGTTAAAAAGCGTAGCCATAAATCAACAAAAATAAAGTTAAGGAAATCTTATGCTATATAAATTTAATTTTGTTTGGAAACTATAAGTAGAACAATTTATTGTAAGCAAGGAATTTTATTTTTTGTTAAAAGTGCAATGACATATAGATTGTGTCAATTGAAAAATTTAAAGGTGCGGGCATACCTATTAAGGGTGGTAGGCTGTGTACAAACTATAACACCTTTAATAGTTGTTTGGGCAAATTTGTTGACTTTGAAATCAGCTTTTCTGTTCCTATTCAGAAAACAAATAATTGAACAGTCAATGTAAGTATAAGTGTATTTTTGGTATAAATTGCATGTGTTTTAGATTTCAAAAATAATCCTATGTAATGCACATGAGTTTTGAAACTATTTCAATTTTAAAAAGCCAAAAAATTAAATTAAGCTAAAAGTTAAACTATGATTTTATGCTATTTTTTAGGGTTCAAAGCTATATCTAGTTAAATTATTTTTTCTTGTAAAATTTATAGATTTAATGAAGAAGATATATTCAAAGGGAGATATTATATTTAATGAAACAACATTAAGTGGACCAATCCAAGATAATAAACCATCAAGATATGTTTATCATTTTAAATTAGAAAACTCTATAATAAAAATTGGCCAACAAATTTTCAATAAGACTGAATTTTAAAAGCAAATAATTTACAAGATTTATATAAAATTGATAAATTTTAAAATGACAGATGTCATTACTTTACATTAAATAAGACATTCCATGTAATTGGGTTCTTGTGAACCAAATCTCATGAAACATAGCTCGATGAGTTTGACTTGAAACTTAAACAGGTGATTGATTTCTGAGAGCAATATCAAAATTTAACTTGGTGTGAAAAATATCTCCTACTTTTTAAGTAATTTGTAACTAAATACATATTATATTTATTATTTGGAAATTGTAAAAATAGTTAAAAATTAAAATAAATATATTAAAAGTAAAGAAATTAAGAAATAAAGTAGAAAATTAAGTGCAAAGTCTTAACATTAATAAAAAAATAAGTCAAAAATTAATACTAAATAATAAGTTTATTAAATTTTTAAACAATAAAAATAAATTGTGTATTTAAAATTTTAAATTAATATACATAAATAATGAAATAATATTTTTTTTGTAAATTTAAATATCAACATTAAAAGATACACATAAAAAATACACCTAATGTATTAAAAGTAATATTAAATTAAATGAAAGAAAAAATTAACATTATCTAAAAATAAATAAATAAAATTGACCATAAATATAATTAAATTCTTAAATAAAATTAATTGTATAAAAGTTAATATTGCTTTGGAAAATTAGATTTATTAAAATTGTGAAAGTGGAAATTTTAACTTTAATATTAAAAGTTACAAGTAAAACCTATTAATAAGGTAAAAAAACATGCATATTAGAGGTAGAATACATTAATTACAATTGTAAAATATGTTAGCTTAATTAACAAACACAATTCCAATTTACTTATTAATAACTATTAAAAATAAATAACTTATTGCAACTAAGATTATCATATTATGTCACAGGATGACATTTATTCCAATCTATTGCTAAATGCAACATTTGTTCATTGTGTTATTTAATGTTGGAATGAATGAATATTAATTGTTTAAATAATAATATATAATAAGTAACATATCATAATAGCATTATTAATTTAAAATACATTAAAAATAAAATATATTTAAAAAATAAATTGAATGTTGATTTTTTGTTGATCACTCATCTATATTTTATATGTAATAAAAATTTGACAATTTCTATATTATTGTAAGAAATAATTAATTGCCACTAATTTTTCATTCTAATTATTGCATATGAAGTAATTTATTTTAAGGATGTCTCTAAACAATTGTAAAATAGATACAAAATATTGAAAAGACCCACTTTCATCAAAATAAAGATATAAATATTAAATATCTTAAAAACAAAGAATGTTAAATAAATTAATTATAAAGAAATCTTGAAAACATATAATAAAATAATCAGTAATAAAAAAGAATCAATATAAAAAGATAAATCTTCTAAAATAAAAATTTCTTAACAAAAGATCCATAAGAGAAGATGGATCCAAATCCTATGAATAAATTATAAAAATACATGTGAGAAACTCTTATCAAATAAGCTTACGG
This sequence comes from Thuja plicata, assembly GCA_018584345.1. Lineage (NCBI taxonomy): Eukaryota > Viridiplantae > Streptophyta > Pinopsida > Cupressales > Cupressaceae > Thuja > Thuja plicata. The sequence goes on along the minus strand of MU224611.1, from coordinate 2,853,294 downwards.
ACATGAAATATAAATATTGGCTTTCATGACGGCTATATCCGCCCATCTATAAACAAACATCCTCAACAAGGATTTTTGATCTGGGTAATGGAATGAATGAAGGGAGACGATGTTGAGGTGACAGTGCACAGCCATCTGAGATGCCCCATCTCGCTGGATCTAATGAAGGATCTTGCCACTCTCTGCACAGGCATTACTTACGATCTTAAAATAATATATCTCATAATTTATTTTCTATTTTCCCATTATAGTGTTTAAATAAACTTTTAAAATAGACAATTGCTTGACATTTATTAGAGCGTGAGCGCAGTGCCAGTGATTAGGCCTTCCAGTTTTTAGTCTTTAGAAAGAGTGGGGTTGTGGTTTGGGCGTTGGGCTTTCCTCCTTCCAAGGTTGGGGTGGGTCCCCCGAACTACTATTCCTACCACACTGGCCATTAATCTAACTCCACTATAATTCCCTCCCATCATCTCTAGAATAACATTATATCCATTCTAGTCCCATATATCCTAAGAGTAGTGCTATGCCTTCTATCAAACAACCCATTTTATTCTAATAATATCAAATGTTATGTTCCTATTGTATTTTGTTTGGCATTTGAGCATTGTCACCGAGCCAAGAAAGCTCAGAAGTCAGAGCAAACTGATTTGTTTCCTCCAATACAAATTTGTCACCATGATTACCAGAGACTGATTGCCAAGAGTTTTTGCCCTCTTCACTGAAAATCAACTCTCCCTCCATAACTTCCATTACTTCACTGAATCCTTGAGAACCCACTTACTCAAATCTGCGTGTCACAAAAACAAGCCAAGATTGATTGTTTTGGGTTGCTCAGGCACGTGGAGGACACAAGCCAACTTATAATGCAGATTCAACACTTTCCAAACAATTTCATTATCTGATAATTATTTAGAAAGAAAAAACAATGGGGGACTCGTAATAAACAAATGATGTTTTACCCACAGGATTCTCCAATTTTTCAAACATTGCAGCCCTCCACCTGCCCTAGACCTCCCCGATGAATATGATAAGTGACATTAAAACAAAAAAAATTGTATGCTTTCTTTTGCTCAATTGACAGAAAAACATACACAATATTAAAACCAATATTTTAATGATTCTACTACTCTTACAAAGAAGACAATAATTATTGGTTTTTAGAATTATTATTAGGAATTATCATTGATTCCTTGTTGCACCTATATTGAAATGGTTTTAATATACATTGTATCATGATAATTTATGTGATGATCTAGTGTGTACAAAATACATTATGATAAACTAAGAGTGCAGGTTAATATACATTGTAGTTTTTAAATTTTGGTTTATCATGATGTAGTTTTTCATTTACATCTAAACTACATTTCAGGTATGGGATCTGACTTTGATAAGAATTATTAGCTTGGTTTAAATCAGTATAGTGTTGCCTTCCTCTACAGTGAAACACATGTTTTTACTTGTCTGCAATGAGTTTTGTGTGACTGCATATAAGTTAACAGTTCGCTATTGGCTCTTAACATACTTGGCATGATTATTCATATTGACACCATTGTTCATTGGTTAAGGTGTTTGACTCCTGTAATAGACACCAGGGTTCCAATATTCGTGTTGAATATTTCATTGCCAAAACATATGATAATGGCAATGCCTTTCAATTTGATGAAATTGGTCTATCGGACCTATTAGTATAGAATTAAAACCTCACTATAAAGTAAACTAATTTTACACTAATTTTTCTTTGTGGCCATAATAACTATTTTACAGATAGGGAATTTTTCTTTGTGGCCATAATAACTATTTTACAGATGTTCCCTATCTATATGGCTGCGCATATAGTGGACCACACCCATTATAGATATTTTAGGGAAAACACCTAATCATTGGAATATGTGAAATTAATATTAATCACTAAAAAAAGTGTTCTAAAACAATTTTACCTAAATTAAACAAAAGTTTTCCAGAAGCTTAAATAGCTAGTACCTAAACATGGCAAAATAAAATCTTGCCATATGTAATTTTATATGCCAAAAAAGTATGATCTAGTTTAAGAATATATCCACGTATAGGGCTACATGGGAATGCATGTATTCCACATATAGGGATACATGTCAATAGATTTCCTATTGGCACAAAAGCAAAGGTTTTATTAAAGAAATAGTTGAGCAAACAGCTGCAATGCCATGCCCTTGGATTTTAAGGCAATTGCAATACCTTATTATCAAATCATCTTGAAGAAAGGAGGCAGAGGTTCCAGACATGGAATTATTCGCTGTAAATAACAAGAATCAGAGAAAATTTGGGGCAAACCAGGGGATTAGCATATCTTCATGAGAAATGCAAGTATAAGATCATACATTTGGATGTGAAGCCTCAAAACATTCTTCTGGATGAGAATTTTGTGGCAAAAGTTTCTGATTTTGACATGGCCACACTCATGAGCAGAAAGGAAAACCGTGTGGTGACAAGCATGAGAGGCACCCCAGGATACCTTGCCCCAGAATGACTGTTGTAGTCCTTCATTACTAAGAAGAGTGATGTCTACAGCTTCGGAATGGTGGTGTTGGAAATCATAGGCTAGCGCAAGAACTACAACATGAATGTCCCTGATTCTGATAAGCACTACTATTCAGGATAAATTATAAAAAATAAATCCTAGAGAACATCTAGGGGCTCATGTGCATTTGTGGATACCACATTTTATTGGAAGGAGACTACAAATCATAGCTTTTAAAGATATATGTAAGCTTTGTTTTGGAGTCCTACCTTCTTTCATACTGAATTAATATATACCTTCTTTCATATTGAATTTACTAATAAGGTTGATTGTGGAGAAGATTTACCATTTAAATTGATTTATGACACAATTTCATGGTTTTACACAGACATCAGCGGATGCAAGATGATGAAAGCAATATGTGCCATTAAATTTATTGAGACGATGAAAGCAATATGTGCCATTAAATTTATTGTTCATTTTTGTTATTGGGCATGTTGGTTTCTACTCTTATGTTTCTATTTTATTCATTTTAATAGTTCACATGCGAAGATAAATTATGTTTCTATTTTATTCATTGTAATACTTCACATATGGAGATAAATTTGCTGCAGATGCTTGGCTTTTTAGGGTTTATTTGCAAACGTCACTTGCAGTTTCGTTGTTAGTTTTGGGTTTTTTATAGTATTATCCGAGGATTTCATCGCTTTCACTATTGCGAGCAAGAGACATTTACACTCTCTGTTCCTAGCCATTGAGAGGAAACAAAATTTCATTTATTTGTATTATAAAATATAATCCAATAGTTGTCAGTTTTTCTTGGGTTGCAGATAGGATAAAAAACGTTAGAGAAAATTATTAGTGTATTCCAGGTCCTAAGAGTTTTCTGCTAATGGGTTGTGCCTCTAATTCAAATGTGTAGAGTATACATAATTTAAACTAGAAACACATGGCAATAATTGTTATGGTATAGCATAAAACAAAGGATAGATATAGGGACAACAGATAATAATCTCAGAAAATGAAGAGGAGGAAATACCTAGTCCAGACGAGAGTGCAACAATGAACCTCCAACAATAAAGTGCAGCAATGAGCCTCCAAGAAAAAATGACAACAGTGAACCTCCAAGAAAAAAGGATATAAGCGAACCTTCAAGAAAAGTTGTAAGTAGTTTCAACAGAAAGCACATCTAAATTTTCAACCAGACAACAAGGTATTTGTAGGGCTCCTAAGTCGGCAAGAATTTTCTGGAAGTAATCAGCTGCCACAGTTCCAAGCCATGCTGTAAGTCAAGAGGTTGTATTGAATTCTAATCAAATCTCATTAAACAAGAAGCCTACATCAACAATTGTGCACTAAAAATGTCATGACAACATTAGCGTAAGAACAATATGGATCTATCTAACTGGATCATTTTAACCGAGAAGATGGCCATTAAGGATGTGTATTATATTAATGGGGTTCAACTTATCACACCATTGAAGAATTGAATGATTTAGATGGGTCAAATTAATTTGTGAGGACATGAAAGAGAAGGAGACAGTCACTTCTCATTACATTCATTCCTCAACTCTTATCAAATTAATTTTTCTGGACAGAGCAGCAAAAGGTCACTTCTTATTAAATTCATTCTTGAACTCTCTCGCATAAAACTGATTGAATAAGATATGAACAATATTTGTGGGTGCAAGAGGTATGGTGAGAATCTTTCATGAATGGATGACCATGAAGCTCCCAATGGTATTCATTGGCCTCTCCACCACTTCCAACTGTAGATGCATAAAAATAGGCCGGGCCTTTCCAAGATGGAAACACCTATGACGTAATAACATTGCAAAAGAAATAAGTTCAGATTTTTATTTTTTCTCAAACATAATTGAAAGATTTGAATTTTTTTTCTGTGATTAGTATAAATTTTTTATTTCCACTATAGTTTTTGGAGAATTAGGGTTCTATAAAATAAGTGGTTGTAAACCATCCGCCTCTTAGCCAAGCCAAGCCAAAAACATAAAAGGAAGAGTTTTGAATAAGGATTTATTAGATATGCTTCTAGGGTCTTCTACAACACAATCCTTAGATGAATTATATTGGCGTAAAATTTCCATGCTTGTAGAGGTCTTTAGACATCTAAAATTGGTCAATAAAAATCAAGCACAGAGCAAAGTGAACAACCAAGGACAAATCATGAATTAATTGAATATCAAAGCCACAAGGATTAATTAAATTAAAAGATCAAACAAATGTGCAATCGATTTTAATTAATTAATTATATAGTTAAATCAAATCAAACTCAATCCATTCAATGGTAGACATGGCTAAGATAAATTAATTAAATCTATTAATAATTCTTATTATTCTCACCCACCACATGGGGAAAAAATTCAATAAACCAAAGAGAAGGAAGAATTCAACTCGCATGGATCAAAGATGCATTAACTCCATGCCACATATCATGAGAAGCATCTTGACCCTCCATCTTGTCTCTTTGCTCCAACATTTAAAATGAAAGCTTTACCTTTGTCTAACCATTTGAAACCATCAACTCAACTCAACCTTGATAATGATCAATTAACTCATACCCTCCTCTTAGAAATCTCTATAAATATAGGGCATTTTATAGTACAATTCACCCATTCACCTTTAGAGAATTGATCCACATTCATTTTCAGCATTGTGCATCCATAAGAGCATCATCATTATAGGTATTTTCCATCATCATAGCTTAGATTTGATCATTAATGGAGTTTTATATCAAAATTGAGCTAGAATAGGGTAGAATTTGCATCATACAAAGCATAATTTCTCGTTGTAGGACTGTCACTCTTGAATGCTCAAGCTGAGAGCATTACTTTAGCTTCCTAGATAGAGAGCCATGAGATGCTCCTTGTTTGTATTGTCAATTCAATGGGTTTAATTGCTAAATTTACACATTTAGATAGATTATATTGATAAATTAATCTCATGAAGGCATTCTCATATACATATATGGCACCCACCATTGGGCATTTGCCTCAATCTCATCAAATTTGCTGAAAATTTGCATTAATCATGCTTTTATGTTACAAATTTTAATCTTTTGCAGGTGAAGTAGCACGTCAAACCATTCAAATAATGCATGCAAGTTAAAGTGTGACACCTTTACATAGTTAAATGATGCGTACCAGCTAAAGGGTGAGGCATTTACATAGGCTGTCAAATGCATTCAAAGAAAATTCTCTCTCCTGCCTATTTTTCTCTCAACACGTATAGTATGTTGTTTAACACATTTAAGCATTCCAATTAACACATATACTCTAGATTAACAAGGTTTAAATAATTTGACAACACTTTTTAAAATTTAAATAATGCTTTTTAAAATTGAAATAATGCTTCTTACTTGTAGTAGTGCGTGTTGTTCACCATAATAGTGCATAGAAGGTTTCTTATAGCGTGTATCAATTTTACTATAGCACATATAATCAATCTTGGAGTGCATAGGATAAATTTGAAAATAATTGAGAAATTCTGATTGTAAAATGATTTTAACTCTCTATGTTTTTCAATGACAGGTCATAAAAAGGTGCAATAACCAAAAGTGCGGGTTTTGAGGAATAGAGAAGTCAAAAATTGGTGCAGGAGCACCTCATAAGAAGATATAGAAAAGGATAAAGAAACCATGGAGGCATGGAGGAGAGATGAAGTCTTGGGATGAAATAAATCTCAATGTATTGAAGCCCATATGTATAAGGGTAATAAATGTAATAAATGTAATAAATGAATGTAATGTCCTCAAGGTCCTGATAAGGACCTTAGGACTAAAAACTTGAAAATGATGACATTGTGATGTATGAATAGGCTAGGAGAGTCTAGGAGTGTTTAGTAAGGCATTTGGAAGCCATAAGTGTCAATGATTTTCAAATTATTAAGTAATTAAGTCATTTCCCTAATTTGAAAAGTCAAAAGTTTGGAATGTAACGACTAGATAGGAAACTGGTGCAAAAATGGTTTTAGGGAGTTTAACAACTTAACTAAGCCATGTAACCAATCCAAATTAGTTGGGGTCCCTTTTTAGGGAGTTTATAATATGGGGTTCCATGATTTTATGAAGGGGGAGATGTCATTGTACGAACTGTTATCAAAAGTGCAGTAAAACTCATAATTTTAACAATTTCTTTTCTTTTCATTGTATGAATTTAGTTTCTTAGAAGTTCCATTGGATTAATAATATTTTAAGGATACAAATAAAATAATTTAAAATCAGATTGAATGATTTAAGGATCCAATAGTCTCAGAATTACATCCTTTATACTGACTATACTTTTGAAGCATTGGTTTTCCTTATAAATTCTTATTTTGTGAAGGAATGTGACCATTCCATGGATGTTTCCAATCTATTTCTCTTGGAATGGTCTTGAATTAACATGTACATTATGGTTTTAACATGAGGTTTTTAAGATAAGTAAGTTTGAGGAGGTGATCACCAAAGTTTGAAGGTTGTGAAGGGTAGGAATTTCTTAGATTGGAGCAACAGCCAAAAAAATACCTTAAGGAGGGGTATGTCTGTTGATTTGGGTTATCTTAGAATGACAATGCCATGGTGAATCCATCAATGGTTAGTGTCAGGAGTGTTGGGAAGTGGGAGATTTAAAATCCCTACATCTTAGTGGTTAAGTGTTGCTCAGTCGTTGTCTTGGCCGAGGGGCTTGGTCATTGAAGGGAGCTTGGTCGCCGAAGGGCTCGACATATATTGTTGATCGACACATACTATTGCTTGGCTTATATGGTAACAAATATTATGATTTATAGGAGTGTTTTAAAGGTGTGAGTGTTGGGTGGGGTTGTAGACAATTTCATTGATCAGTCTTCATTATAAACTTCCTAAAAACATCTTAGCCATTCATTGGGAGAGTTGCTTGGTTCATCCTTTGATATTTAGGTGTTTGAAGTCTAAGGGTAAACTTCCACTAGAAACCTTGTTTCATCATCACACCCAACCCTATACATCAAATGGTATCATAGCCCACTAGTAGGTCTTGTGGGAGTTTGAGGGAAGAAGTTAAGAGTCATGGCACCCAAAAACCAAATGGTGAGGGAGATAGAAGAACTAAAGACAACACTAGAAGAAAAGGAAAGATAAAAGAGTGAATTGGAAGCCACATGGGAAAGAGAGGAAAGACAAATGAGAAGGGAGAGGATTCAGTTCTTAGAGAGGATAGAAGCACCAATGGCGAAATAAAGGAGAGAACCTAGGGGAGAAGAGGATCATGAAGAGAACCATGAGGAAGAAGGATAGTTCAATGGGGGACAAGAAAATAGGGGTCATAGGGAAGAAAATGATCTTGAGGAGAGGATATTCATGAGGTTAATCAAATGAGTGCAAGGAAATGGTGGAAAAGGGCATGTTGACTTGCCAATCTACCAAGGAAGAATGGATACTGAAGAAGTGCTTGGATGGGTAGAAGCACTTGAGAAATAATTTGATCTTGAAGATGTAGAGGAAGACAAGAGGGTGAAGTTGGCTAAAGCAAGGTTAAGGAGAAAAACCCTTACATGGTGGACCAATATTTAGAATGACCAGATGGAAAGGGGGTTGAACACAATCTCTGATTGGGATAGAATGAAGACTATTGTGAAGATTCAATTCTTGCCATCATATAATTTGAAAATCTAGATAAAGATGAGGAGGAACAATTTGAAGCAGAGAGACACGGACATCATGTCATGCACAAAGTAGTTTCAAAAACTAAGCATTAGGGGAGGGGTGGAAGATGAAGATGAGAAGGTGGACAAATATATCAATGGCCTAAAGTATAAGATACATGATGAGATAGGTTTGAATGTTCCAAGAAGCCTAGGAGAATAATTTCATCTTGCAAGAAGAGTAGAGGAGAAGTTGAAGAGGAAGATTGAGATACAAACAATAGGGGTGGAGGAGCCATGAAAGGAAGAGGTGGCAGAAAAAATGAAAAATCTCAAAACAAAATTGACAAGGATAAAGGAAAGGGAACCACATCAGATCAGAGAGGTGGATATAATAATAGAGGTGGCAGATTTGGAGGAGGAAGAGGAGGTGATACTTTCTTAGGTAAGTGTTTTCATTGTAATGAAGTAGTGAACCAATCATTCAGATGTCCTAAGTAGAATGATGAAGAACAAACTAGGGATAGGAGAACAAATCTCACACAACAAGAAGAAGAGAAGGATGAGTCTACACCGATTTATCCAGAGGAAGGAGAGTGTCTTCTAATGGGAAGAGGAGAACCAATTGAACCAAAACCACACATAAGAATTTTTAGAACCAAATGTTTGACAAGGGGTAAGGTATGCAAGTTAATAGTATATTCTGGTGTACATACAAATTTGGTGGCTTATGAAGTTTTTAATAAGTCAAAATTGAAGATATGTCCTCATCCTAGACCATACTATGCAACTTGCATTAGTGCAAACCAAAATCTCTTGGTTAAGGAGCAAGTTTATCTTGAATTTTCAATTGGTGCATATTAGGATAATGTTTGTGTGATGTGATAGACGTGATTTTTGGACACATAATTTTAGGGAGACCATGACAATGGGCAAGAAGAACCATGCATGATGGGTATTTGAACACCTACATGGTGCATAAGGGTAACAAAAACTATGAAATGAAACCTTTAGTGGATAAGGGTAAAGAGAAGATCATAATGTGTTTTGGAGATCATATTTTGCAGGGGAAGATCCACCATGATATTGGTTGGAAGATGACTGTCTATGGTCAGAAAATTGAAAAAAAGACAGTCCTAGTGAGATGGTACTTTGGGACTTCAAATGTGTGCACGTGGGGACCATTAATTGTCCTCTTGGGGAGAAAAATAAAGGTGAAAGGGAGTAGCAGTTACAGAGGTAGTAGGTGAAGAACATAGGGGGAAGAAGATAGTCCCTTGAACAACATCAATGTCCTAGCAAAGGGTATCAAACCAAATGTTTTGTTTATAACAAATTGTATAATGTGAAAACAGGTTGGAGAAATAGGAAGAAGGTGACCTTGGAAGATTACTAGGTCTTTGATAGGAAGATAAATCCAAGGCATGACCAAACTGATATATTGAAGAGGATTACTCCATCTTGGGACAAGAATGCTTTCATTCTTGGGGAGTATGGTGTAGAAGCACCTCATAAGAAGATAGAGAAAAGGATGAAGACACCATGAAGGCATGGAGGAGAGATGAAGTCTTGGGATGAAATAAATATCGATGTATTTAAGCCCATAATGTATAAGGCAAAGAAATGTAATAAATAAATGTAATTTGTCCTAAAGGTCCTGATAAAGACCTTAGGAGTAAAAACCTGAAAATGATGCCAATGTGATGTCTGAATAGGCTAGGAGAGTCTAGGAGTGTTTAATAAGGTATTTAAAATCCATATGTTTCAATGGTTTTCAAATTACTAAGTAATTATGCCATTTCCCTAATTTGAAAATTCAAAAGTTTGAAATGTAACGTCTAGTTAGGAAATTGGTGGAAAAATGGTTTTAGGGGGTTTAACAGCTTAACTAAGCTATATAACTAATCCAAATAGGTTGGGGGAAGTTTTCAGGGAGTTTATAAGATGGGGTTCAATGATTGTACAAAGGGGGAGACGCCATTGTACAGACTGTTATCAAAAGTGCAGTAAAACTCATAATTTTAACAATTTCTTTGATTTTCATTGTATGAATTTAGTTTCTTAGAAGTTTCATTGGATTACTAATGTCTTAAGGATACAAAGAAAATCATTTGAAATCAGATTTAATGCTTTGAGGATCCAATAGTCTTAGATTTACATCCTTTATACTGATTGTACTTTAGAAGCACTAGTTTTCCTTATAAATTCTGATATTGTGAAGGAATATGACCATTCCATGGATGTTTCCAATTTGTTTCTCATGAAATACTCTTGAATTAACATGTAAATTATGGTTTTAACATGGTTTTGCAAATAAGTAAGTTTGAGGAGGTGATCACCCAAGTTTGTAGGTTGTGAAGGGTATGAATTGCTTGGATTGGAGTAGCAACCAACAAACTACCTTAAGGAGGGGTATGTCTGATGATTTGTGTTGTCTTAGAATTAAAATGACATGGTGAATCCATTAGTGGTTAGTGTCAGGAGTTTTGGGAAGTGAGAGATTGAGAAAGCCCTACATCTTAGTGGTGAAGTATTGCTCGATCATAGTGTTGGCCGAGTGGCTCGGTCGTTGAAGGGAGATCAATTTATGAAGGGCTCGACATATACTATTGCTCAGCTTATATAGTAATAGAGCTTAGGATTTATAGGATTTTTTTAAAGGTGTGAGTGTTGGGTGGGGTTGTAGACTAGTTCATTGATGACTCTTTGTTAGAAATGTCCTAAGAACATCTTAGCCATTCATTGGGAGAGTTTCTTTGGTCATCCTTTGTTATTTAGGTGTTTGAAGTCTAAGGGTACACTTCCACTAGCAACCTTGTTTCATAATCACACCCAACCCTCTGTGTCAAAAAGGAAAACAAAAGGTGGAACACATTAAAGGTATCTATTCAATCCAAAAAGGCGTTTGAAGAGAAGGTAAGCATTCATCGTTATTGGAAAATTATAGAGTTATATTAGGATTTATTTTACATAACATACTTGCCTTTAGATGATACTCCTTTTAGTAATCCTATTTGAAGTTTAATCACATTGTTTTCAAGAAATAACTTGGTTTTTTCTTGACCTTGTCTTTTCATGCGATAAACTAACATTTTTGTTGAGAAAATTGGGATGCTAAGGAGCTGGAACAATCGCCACTAGGTGAGTAGTAAAAATGCAAAATAAGAAAATTAAAAATGTGCCTAGCCTTTGCTAGCTACAAATAAGGCAAGCCTAAAACCTTATGTTTTTGTTTAAATTGCAATATTCGATTCAAAACTTAGCATAATTAGAAAAGTGATTTGGAATCTTAAGTAAGACATTAGGGATATGATCTTCACCTTTTGGTGAATCAAACTCTGAAATGTGTCAAATTTGAGAGGAAGATAAGATAATAAAGGAACCAAACACTAAAATTAAGCCTCCTTGTTTATGGATACAAGTGATAGGCATATTATCTTCACCCTTTGGGGGAATCAAAAAGCCAAAAACACTCTAATCCCCCTAGATTAATAGGCTTGGAATCAATATTGTTAATCGTGTTTGGGAAGTGAAGCAATAGGAATATGCTCTTCACCTTTGGTGAATCAATCTCCTAGACTTGTGATCATTTCAATTTCTTGCTTTGATTAGATTTTCTAGAAATTTAGTGGGCATGTCTCTTGAGAATTCACCTTACGAGGCCGGTAAGAGGGGAAGACCCAAAGTGCGAACAAGGTTAAGCTAAACTATTACACCCACTTCAAAAAATTTTTGATTAGGTTGAAAAACTAGAGGGAAAAATATCAAATGCCTGGACTCGTAGGGCTATACACCTCAATCATGCTTGCATGACTACGTACTCCTGTAATCATCTAAAAATGGTTTGATAAGTTCAAAAGCCCTAATCTACAATTAAGTCCTCTAGGTCCTAATAAAGACTACCAATATCAAGCTAATCACAATTATATAATTAAGCTAGATTAGTTTAAGTATATAATTCATCAAAAATCAATAATCCAAGATCAATCATCAAGAGACATCTATCATAATATTTTTTTCAAACAACTGGGGCATTGTCAAAAATCTAGCCTGACTCTGCAAGAGATCAAATGAATCAAATTCAAACACAGTTGGAAAATCTTCATCAGATATCAAATCAGTATCAACAATATCAAATGGGGAATGAGTGATTTCATCGCTTCATATCAAATTACTCGCTCTTATCAAATTCAAGTTTTGAACATCAGTAGATATATCAATTTTAACGCATCGCATCAAATTGATATTATTTACAGCTAAATCAATCAAAATTTCAAACAGTGATCCGTTTCAACGCGTCACATCAAATTGATCATTTTTCCAATTTTTTTTGCTAGAAATCAGTTTCATCGCATCATATCAAACTGGTGGTCTAGTCAATTATTTTGAACTATGTCTTGGAGGTACCAGTTTCATCGCATCACAACAAACTGATATCGATCTAGATTCTATACATCATTATAAAAATAATCGATTTCATCACTTCATATAAAATTGATTAGGTGTTACTATCCTTAGCAATCAGATAAGTGATCAGTTTCATCGCTTCACATCAAATTGATCTCCTGGTCGCTATACTGATCTTTCAGTAATCAAGAATCTTCAATAGCTTCCATCATATTTTGTTCAATCAAGTTCAGAATTGATTTCTAATCAAGATTAGTTGCATCGCTTTCTATCCAGCTATTCGATCATTAATCAAAAACTAGATGTTCTTTGAATCAACATGTTGATCGCACATTGATTCAAAGAGGGACAAATGTAATCACCTGAAAATGGTTTGATAAGTTCAAAAGCCCTAATCTATAATTAAGTCCTCCAGGTCCTAATCAAGACTACCAATATCAAGATAATCACAATTATATAATTAAGCTAGATAGGTTTAAATATATAATTCATCAACAATCAATAATCCAAGATCAATCATCAAGAGACATCTATCAAAAGCCATTAATTCTTCAATTAACCTTGAATGAATTAAATCAAATCAAAAAATTAAATACATGGCTAAAGAAATCAATTAAAGGGAATTAATTAAATCAAAAAATTAATATTCCTTCAACATGTCTCAAAGATAAAAGCCTCTAACCAATAGGAGGTAATCACATGGATCAAGCAAATTTCAATCTCAACCATCCCTCAATGGATGTATCTCAACCACTCAATTAAAATTTGAATTTGAGTCTTTCCCTCAAAGAAATCTCTATAAAAGAAAGCCATTCTAAGCTTATTTGATATAGGAGATTATAATTAAAAGCATAGATATAATGTCAATTTGATTTAGCTATCTAGTTCATCATTTTTCATGCTAATCTAGTTCATTTGTATAATTTGATCATAATTGTGCATAATTGAACATGTTCTTGAGCATTTTAGGAATTTTACAATGAATCTTCCATTTCATGATTGTCATTATATGATCTAAACATGCTTAATCTGAGAGAAATTCACATTTAGAGTAGAATCTTCATGACTAGGAAGCAATAATTCAGTTTCTCAAGGTTTTCCGTGTTTTTCATTGAATTGATCTTAATAACCTTGGATATAATGAGTTATTGAGTGTTTGTGTGTAGTATACTTGTAGGATACATAATAACACATCACATTTTGGCACCCACGATGGTGCAGATTGCTCATTTTTATGAAATTATTGTCTCTGTTCTTAACAACTTCACTTTTTGCTGGCAGCTTATCGTATGGGGTTTTTCTGTTAGCGCTTCCTAGAGTGTTCTATCATCTACGGGGATTCTATTATCACCTCATGTCATTCTAATAGCGTCTACGGATTTATAGACATCATCTCTAGAAGGTATAAAATAGGCTTTAATGCATCTTTGGTGATTCCTTTATCATTTTTGGAATGCTTTATCGTTTGGTGTAAAAACTTTATCATTTTTGGTTAAGTTTAGCATCTGAGGTTAAAGTGTTATCATTTTGGGGAATTATCATTTTCGGTCTCTGCAATATCGTTTGTAATCCAGAGAGAAGAAATACATAATAGTTTCATTGATAAATTGGATTTCTAACATGCTAACTTGGTTGCTTTCATGATTTTGATCATTTTTATAGCAGCCTAACATGTTTTGCAGGATGTTTGTCAAAGATTTCCAAGGAGGGAAACTACTAACAAGTTTGTTGGAGGTTTCTAAATTGCAAAATTCAAAACACTTTGACACTTAAAATGATTTTGTGCATTTCCTAATTTGGATAAAGGACTATGCTCTTTTCCCTTTGGGAAAATCAGAAACTCAAATCCCAAATTATGTTTTGTACCAAAATTGGAGGAAATGAACAATTTTCTTTCATATACAATGTGTTTTATCAATTAAATTAGGCATCTTAACATCAACTTTAGGGTTAATTTTTGGTTTCATTAGAGGATTATTCTCTTTTCCCTTTGGGAAAGTTAGAAACTCAAACGTGAAATAGAAGATTAATTCTTTATTTGAGGAAACAAACTTTGTTTGAAGTGCTTGATAGGAGAAAATGTTATCGAGTAGGAGAGTATGCTCTTTTCCCTTCGGGAAAATAAGAAATCTAGACCTCTTTTCAACACCAATTCTCTTTACTTGCTTTATCCTTTAGTTGGGCCTGCCGGTGAGGGAAAAATCTCCCAGGATGACCCATGTGAGAACAAGGTGTGAGCCACACTGTTAGGGATTTTTCTTGCATGAACTATACTGCTTGAAATGTCTATTTGAATCTTGTTACCTCTAAAACCTGTTTCACAGTTCAGAGACAAGAAAATCCTAATTGCTAAGGATTAAACAACATCCTTCTTCGTTTTTGAGCTCCACAGATGCTCAGGCAGGTTTTACCTTATAAGATGACTGATAACTCAGTATTTGTTAATGTGGACACTGATTTGTCATGTATCTTTACTGAACCAACTAATAAAATACCTTGTAAATGATCAAGCATAATCATATACAAGA
>MU224611.1:2820950-2833739 GCA_018584345.1 Thuja plicata | reverse complement strand
CAATCTTCCTGTTCTGAGTGGACCCAGGCAGTAGCTGCAAAAACTCATCAGAAAAGCTAGGTTTTCCCTTAGGTGGCTCATCTCCACTGCCTCCACTGGTTGATGCCATGCTCATAGCAGTACTCATCTCTGTAAGCTTCTGAATCCTAGTCTGTCAGATACTGAAGCAATTCTATGAACACCTTCTTACTGAAAACTCAGAAAACTTACTCATTCTTCAATAACCTAGAAAATGCTTTTAGCTCTGAAATAACAATTTTGCTCTGATATTGTGAATTCGGTGAATGGTAATGAATGCAGACTCCTCTGTTTATAGCTACGAGATTCAGAGTACATGGCTCAAAGTTCAGAAATGTCAGTTCCGCATTTAAGTTTACATGCCATGAAACGTTTCCAAAACCTAGCCGTAGTGTGCGAGTTGACAGGAAATTGAATTCAAATCCTTTAAAAAATCGGCGCCATCATCAAACGGTTAAGATAGTTGACATGGCACTCTGTGATTCATCCTCTATCATACATCTCAGCTACCTTTTGTACACAGTAATAAAAAATTCTCATATCTGATTGGCCGCCGGCTGATACTCTTTTGTCCTGTTCATCCACTTGGCGCCGCATTATGAATTTTATTTATCTGTCGACCTTGTGACCCCATGAAGTCTCGTTGTCGCGAGCACATCTTCTTAATCATGGTTTACTCATCAGACTTGGCGACAATGTGATTAATTACCATAGCTTAACCCAAGTCTTCTAGCGATTAGGCGACTGCGTGAAAATCTTAGTTGCTGGGAGTTAACCTTAACTCATCATTTATCTCCAGACTACGCGACAAGATTTTCATCTTTTATCATAATCTCTTTGGTTTCTTAGTCGGGAGATCCACATAACTTAATCCTTTACTGCAAAGTTCCCCTTTTCATGTTTTCTGTGACTTTGCGACATACCTTAATCGCTTAGTCACGAGTACCTTTTACCTGGGACACTTTCATCATCCGACTTAGCGACCACCGTCAGATTTTGGCACTTGTTCATCGGACGGCTGTCTTTTAATCTCCTTAGAATCTGACATACCCTTAAAAAATCAAGAGACTTCGCGACCGAAGGGTAAGATAACTTAGTCTCTTTATCGCTTGATCCCAAATTTACATCAAGCGACCCAGCGACATCCATTAGCTTTTTGACAGATGTCATCTTTTACTTCGTCCATTTAATACATTCTAAGAATCTGAGTAACCTTTCTGTTCTGGCGACATCCTGACTGAGGGAAATCATTTAACCGAAAACTGTTAGTCGCATGGTCATGGCTGTTATCCACTAACCGCCCTTTTATCACCAGACCACGTGACTAAAGAGAAACCTTAACTGTTTGACTGGGTGGATCAAGCGATCACGCGACATGAAGAAATGCGCAAGGTCAGAAGACATTTTGTTGACTTGCCTTAACATCATGCGATCACCCGACTGAAGGTGGGTCCCATTCTTTCTTTGAAAGCTCATAACATGGAATTAAGCGACAACCCGACCAAAGGAAAATCGCTAAGTCTCGAGACACTTATAGAATATTCTATTTTTTCATGAGACTAAGCGACACAAGGCAAAATCGAAGTCGGGAGATCATTTGGCATATTCATTTTTATTCACGCGATCAAGCGACCTGACTTAACTTGTTAAATAGAACATGCCTTAAGTAACTTGAAAAAGGTAATGAAGGAATATAAGACACGGCTGAGGGTTTTTAAAATGCATCGTTTAACATTAGGTCTTAGGGTTTTTGATTTTGCAGGGTTTTTCAGGATTTTGTCAAGGAATAGGCATGAAAACCTGCAAACTTTCAGAGAACAAGGCAAGGAACAGGGCAAAACATGAAATACAACCAACACACACCACTCTAACTCACGTAAAACAAATTTACTCTTTCAGGTTAAAGCCTGGGGAGTTGGATGTCATTTGAGCTTATACTCATCTCACGTCTAACTTAAGGGCGGCCTAACGGTCTCAATCATGTTTTTTGTGACCCCTTTTTCCAAGACATTCTACGGGGCTATACGCCTCAATCGCGTTTGCGCAGACATAGAAGATACAACCAAACTGAGAACCTTACTAAACACCTTAGGATTAGAAGCTACGCGGATCACCCCCGAAAGGTGATAATCCTTGTGCAAGGCAAAAAGTAATTTCCCCAAGATACTCATCATATCGTGCCCCCATTTGTGTTTGGAACCGGATAATATGGTATCATGACTGGATCCATTGCGTGCTTGGTGATATCCAGATTCTGATTAGCAAATGGGTGTGTACCTAAGTCTATGAGCAAGCAATTTTCATTTTATGCCAATTTTTTAGGGATAGTGTGTGTTTGTACCCTTATAATCACAAAATTTTCAAAAAATAACAATCCTTATCAAAACCATGACAAAAAAAACTTGCTTTGTGTGTGTGTGTCACTAAAATTTGCATAATTCAAAACACCTTGCAAGCATTCCAAAAACGGGTGACTCTTTTAAAAAACGGTGGTTGGTGACTTTGCACAAAAGTTCTCAAGAAATTACTCCAAAATTTGCTCAAAAGCATTGGTCCAAAAGAATTTTCCTTAAGTCCTTATGGTCTTTTTTTCTCAAAAACATTGGTCCAAAAGAATTGTTCTCAAGTCCTTGTGGTAAAATTTTCTCAAAAACATTGGTCCAAAAGTATTGTTCTCAAATTCTTGTGGTCTTGTTTGCTCAAAAACATTGATTCAAAAACATTGGTTTGCTGTCTTGGTTGTCAAAAACAAAGGTCATTTTGTGCTTTTCATCTCAAAACTCATTTCAAAAGTGGAAGTTCTAAAGTCATCTAGTTCTAGTCCTAAATATCAAAAGTGCTCAAATCAAAACCTTGGTTTATAGAAAATCAAACTACTTGCTATTAGTTTCAATCAACTCACACTACTTTTAATTGGTCATATAAACCCTTCTTTGTGTTTAGAGATCACTATCAAGGTCAATCTAACCTTCATCAAGGTCTCAAACATTATCAACTACATCAACAATTTTTCATCAACTTTGACCAATTATAAAGCTAGTTTATCAAAACATTGAAACTATAGGTGATAGGTTGTTGCTCTTTGCTAATCAAGTATCATTTAATCCTACATGGTTGGAACAAGAAGTGGAGGTGTGCAACACATAGATACTTCAAAATTTCCTAGAGTATACATTAGAGCACTACAAAAACAGCAATACAATCCTTTTTCAGCTCCTAAAGCAAGTGGGTCAGAAATTACCAACAACACCAACAACAATAACATTGCTAGAATTGAAAATGAATGGGCTACTCAAACCAGTAATGATGAAGACCTAACTAAGGATTATATCCAAAAAGTCCAAAAAGATGCAAGATTCCAAAATATTATGGACAAAATCCTAATGGCAGATAAAGAAAAATACTTCATGCACGTAGCTTCAACAGGGATAAAACTACCTCAAGATTTTGATATGGAACAACTCAAAGCACAAGAAGAAGAAAATCCTATGACTCTCCTTGTGAAACAAGTGGAAGCTTTACAAACTCAACTTCTTGACATGAAGAAAGAAAAAGAAATCGTACCAAAAAAATACTCTATGAGTACATTTTGTCCTATGCCATTTGATCAAATCTTACACATGCCAACATTTCCACCAAATGCGGACATACCTAAATATGAAAAATACACAGGATGCATGGACCCTCAAGATCACGTATGGGATTTCTACACCTTAAGAATGGAATTCATTCATGAACAAACATATCTTATGAGGTTATTCCCTCGCAGTTTGAGTGGACAAGCAGCATAATGGTTTGCTAAATTACCACATGGCTTTGAAGAACTTGTAGAAAGGTTTATGCAACACTATTCATACAACATTCAACATCCCATTACTATGATAGACTTATGCAATGCAAAATAGTGAGTTGGTGAACCTTTTATATCTTTTCTACAAAGGTGGAGAAGACTTTTCACACGATATTCTTGATTAATTCCAGAAACAAAAAAGATGGATATTTTTGTAAACAACTTGGTCCCTGAATTAAATCATTATATCCAACTACAATGCATTCCAACATTTGAAAAAATGATTGAGATGGGAATCAAAATCGAAGATACCTTGATAAAGAAAGGTGAAATTAAAAGCTACAAAGATACTAAAGGAGATTTTAATCCAAACTATAATGGAAACCAAGATAAATCAAAGTTTTGGAACAAAAATTAGAATGTTGTCAATGATGGAGTAGTAGATGCACACAAAATGAAGTCACAACAACTAGCATTCAATTTATCTACTACTAATCCTCCTAAGAATCCTACTGCTGCATCTAATGTGCAGGTTACTCAAAATAACAATCAGAAAAAACCACCTTTTACATATGCTCCTAAACGAACATTTACACCTCTTGGGGAGTCTTTGGAATCTGCACTATGAAAACTTGTCACTCACAAGGTGATCACATTACCAGAATCAAGACCATATGAACCACCAGTTAAACCTAAATGGTGGAATAATGCACACTATTGTGATTACCATAGAAACAAAGGGCATAGAACAAATGAGTGCATGAAACTAAAACATCTGTTACAAGACTTGATTGACAATGAGGTCATTACAGTGGATGGACATAAGAAAAATTAATATCATACAACTTTTTCATCACCTTTACCTAATTATGAGAAAGGAGAATCATCCAATGCAAAAGGTAAGCAGGTGAACTACACATATTCTCATGACAAAACTATCAAAATGCTAGAAGAAGCCAATCAAAGTGTCAATGTGATCATTATCAAAGACAAGCAAAAGGGTGAAGCTTCTAATGTAGTAATATGAGGACAAGCCAAGGTACTCCTACAAAGAGATTCTTCAAAACTTCCTATATCATCAAAACCTACAATAACCAAGAAAAACCCATCATATTTCTCATCTAATTATAGCTTGGTTGATCAGTTACAAAGAACTCCTGCACAAATCTCAATTCTTGAACTGCTTAAAATCTCTCCATCACATAAAGAGATTTTGGAAAAAGCCTTGGTTGAAACAAATGTTCCCGACAATTTGGACATAGATAAATTTCAAACTATGGTGGGACACTTGACTACTCATTATTTATCCTTTTTTGAAGAAGATGAAAATGCCTTAAGTCACCCCCATAACATGCCACTACACATAGAAGTACTTATTCATAGACATCGAGTAAGACGAGTCTTGATAGACGGAGGGGCAGGTCTCAACATTTGCACTCTAGGCCTAATCAAAGAACTGGGATTTTCAAATGAGAATATTGATCCTAAAAAGAGAATAACTATCAAAGCATATGAAGATGAAGAAAGATTAGACAAAGGTCTAGTTATGCTGCCAGTTAGAGTGGGGCATATGGAAATAAATGTGGTGTTTCAAGTACTTGATCTTAAACTATCTTACAACATTCTTTTGGGAAGACCATGGATACATGAAATACATGTTGTCCCCTCTACTTTTCATCAATGTTTGAAGTTCCCATACAATGGAGAAGAGATAACAAACCCAGCTGACACAACTTACTTCCAATCTTGTAGCAATATGCGTCAATCAAATGAATGGATGGTTCCATATAATAGAGAAGATTCTCAAGAATGACTCCCAGAGAGTTCAATATCCACATTGATGCAAGAATTTGAAAAGAAACTAAAATTACATGATAATGGATTGGGAGAATACAAGATTGATCAATTACTCTTTGTGACAACATTACCATTATCTCCAAGATCACAAGGGAGACCATCATCTTCTGCAAGGTCAGCAACACCTAAAGTGCAAACAAAATTCAATGGAACCTTTGTACATGGAAAATCAGTGGAGAAAGAAAAAGAGGATGCTGATGTGTTAAGTTGGTTATACAAAGACAAAGACAAAGAAGATGCTCATCAGGATATCAAACACATTCAAATTACCACTCAACAATATGGACGTGGTCTACGTATCATGCAAAAGATGGGATATCAGGGACAAGGATCTTTGGGAAACAATAGAGAAGGTTTTATTGAACCAATATTTACACAATTCAAAGATCCCAGGGATAAAATAGGAACTAGAAACTCTGAAGAACCACAAATAAATCTTATTTCAGATGGGCCAATCTTTGATGAAGAAATAAAAGAATCAGAAGAAGAAATAGAATTCCCACAGGATTCATATGAGAGGCTATTACATATTCATGATGACAATCCCCATTATCAAGGTGAAAGATATGTTCCTTCATTTTTAACTCAAAATACAATTCAAGAGCATCATTATAATGAGGAGATAGATACACAAGATGATCATCATCCCAACTGGGGGGAAAGGTTCACACCTACTCATTTTCTAGATACCAGTGAGTCCATGGAAATAGATTCTAATGAATATGAATGGGACTCATTCTCTGATGGCAGTATTGGAGATATAGAGATGGATGAAGGTTCCAATGATGTTGGTTCTTCTAACATGGACATAGATCCACAAGACATCATGAAACCTAACATTATTGATACCAGCACAAGATTATTGATAGGTTCTATAGAGTATCAACACATCTTGGTAAATGCATATATTAATAGACCAATATGTGAAGGGGGACAAAGCTTAGTTATTAGACCATTTGAATTCGGTCCACAAAATCTCTACGATGACTCAAGTGAGAATAGTGAGGATCTTCCTGGTCTAACCATTCTTTTGGAAGATACTATGATAGATCTTGTCGATCCATTTGAACGCGATGAATATAATTCTATCCTACATCTTGACATTAGTGAAACTAACCCAAACAATGATCTTCAACTTGTACATGCTGAATTAATTGACTGGACTCTTTCTGAACCTATGGATATACCCATATTTGCCAATGACTATGAGATTGCTTGTTACCTCAATCCAGTCAAACCCATAACTTCTTCCACTAGGAATTCTAACGCTAGGGAGGATATCAAGTTTTCCAGTCACAAAAATAAAGAGAAAATCAATAAAATATCTGAGGGTGAAAACCATTTTGTGGCAGTCTCAGAGCATGAAAAAGAAAGAATAAAAGACGCATATGATAGTGAAAATCTCACTAAGACACTAAAATATGGGAAACTTGATATCCTTCCTGATCACTCTCAGGAACGGTCAACGATACTTATTGAACCAACTCAACCAATTAATATTGGTACAAAGGAGAACCCATGCATCATATACATTTCTCAATCTTTATCTGTGGAATAAAAAGAGGCATTTACACAGTTTTTCAAAGAAAAGAAGATCAATTTTGCATGGTCTTATTCTGATATGTCGGGACTTGATCCTAATTTGATTATGCACCATTTATCTATAGATCCTGGAATAAAACCTTTCAAACAAAAGTTAAGAAATATGCATCCACATATTGCTCTTTTGGTAAAAGTAGAACTGGAAAAATTGTTGAAAGCAGGGTTTATAAGAGTTATTGCATATGCCACATGGATATCTAATATTGTGCCAGTGTCAAAACATGATAAATCCATTAGAGTCTGCACTGACTTTCGAGATGTCAATAAAGCATGTCCAAAAGATGACTTTCCATTACCAAGTATTGATGTCATCCTAGATCTTACAGCTGGATATGAGATGTTGTCCTTAATGGATGGATTCTCTAGGTACAATCAAATAAAAATTGCTCCAGAAGACCAAGATAAAAAAATCCTTTACTTGTCCATGGGGAACTTTTTGCTGGAACATCATACCTTTCAGACTAAAATATACCGGAGCGACATATCAAAGAGCAATGACAACAATCTGTCATGACATGATGCACAAAAATATGGAAGATCAAGTGGATGACACTTTAGGGAAATCTCATCATCGTGAAGATCACCTACATGATTTAGCAAAAATCTTAGACAGAATGGAGCAATTCAAGTTACACTTGAACCCAAAAAAGTGTGCATTTGGGGTAACCTCAGGAAAATTGTTAGGGTACATAGTTTCTGCTAAAGGAATTGAAATTGATCCAGAAAAAGTCAAAGCTATCATTGAGATGCCTCCACCTAGAAATATCAGTCAGGTGCGATCATTACAAGGGAAATTACAATCAATTCGATGGTTCATTGCTCAATTACCTGATAAAGCTCAACCATTCACCAAACTGATGCACAAAGGTATTACTCACAAGTGGGATGCAGCATGTGATACATCATTTAATCATTTGAAATAGTATCTGGTGAACCCAGCTATTTTAATGGTGCCAATCCCAGGAAAACCTTTGCTTCTATATGTTTCGACAACCAATACCTCACTGGGGGCACTATTGGCAGAAGAAGATGAAACATGAAAAGAATGTGCAATTTATTACATCAGAAAAACATTGGTATAATATGAACATAATTACATTCCAATTGAGATCAAAACATAATCTTAGTATGCTTTGGATGCAAATGTATGAATACATGTTATTTTTGTTGTTTTTGATGCACAAATATGATGTTATCTTAATACATGATGGATGCATATGTATTGGAGTTCAATGTCAGTGATACAAGATACAATGAGATCAAAACATGAGACTGTCATCATATATCAAATCAATGTCCATGAGATACATCATCCAAAAATTGAGCAAAAATGGTGCTAGATCACAGATACATCAATACATCATAATCAAAACTACAGATCAATAGCTCATAATAAATCAAGACTGGTTCACGGTATCATCCCCTAGTGGTCCATGAGGAGGAGCATTTGTTCTACTAGGTCCACCACCCTTTGACTGTGCTGCAGCTCGTGAAAAAGGAGTGACTCTAGTAGTAGGATCTGGTACCGTTGAAGAATGTGTAGCTTAATAATAAGAGGCTCTACTCCGCTATGTTGTAGCATCTCTTTGTGCAACATCTAAAGCTTTGTCTTTATCAGCTAGCTGAACCTATAACACTGCTATATGTTTCTGTAATTAGCCTCTCTCTCTAAGGAGGCGTGCAATCACTACTGCATCTACTATACCCTATACTAGTACACCTGTGGGTCTTGGTCTTGGTTCCTATACACCAGAAGGAACTGTAGGACCTATACTAGGCTATGGAGGAAGAGTACTCATCTGTGGTCTAACCTGTACACCTGGTTGGATACCTGTGCTAACTGAGATAGAGGTTATCACCTGTGTATGCACCTAGGAAGTAGTCACTCGAGTAGAAGTAAACAACAGGTGCTTGTGAAACTATCACCTTTCCTATAGTGGGTACCTATGTAGCAACAGGTGCTTGTGAAACTGCTGGTGGTGTAGGTCCACTAATCTGAATCCAGACTTGTTTCTACTGCCGACCATGACCTCTACCAGCACTATCATCACTACTACTAGATTATCTATGAGAAGGAGCTCTGACAGCCCCACCACCTCTGTCATCATCTCCTCTGTCATCACCCTCATCTACCATAGCTGGTGCTGCCTCATCAGGAGAGGTCAATCAAGGGAATGGATGCTGTGCAAAATATGTGGCAAAATCAGGAGTCATACCCGCATCTATAAGCTGTAGAGATAAGGTCCATATAATCAGAGCTAATCGTTGATGATCCAATGAAGCATGCTCATAAAATAACTAGGGTACCCACTGTGTCTTCTCATCTCAGGTCCTCGCATATGCTGCCATACCCTTGGGCATAGGTTGTACCATGCCAAACTATTAGACTACATGATTAATCATGAATCTCTCAACAATGTACATCATTCGGCCAATCAGGTATCTCTCAGTACAAACAAAAGGCATCTCTCATCTGTCCCTCCTGCACTCCTCACAATGTAAGTAAGGATGCCAAATAGTATACATATATACATAGGGAAGTCCCTCAGACCGAGCTCTAGTAACTACTGGTCATGTAAAAGGGATGTGCTCCCAGGCCCATATCTGTAATAATATCAATCCTATGGAAAATGATTTATCATGTCGATAAACCACCTTGTTCAAATCATGATATAAATGGGCAAAAAGACAAGTACCCCAGGCTAGTTTACGAGGACTCTACATCAAATCCTCTAAACATCTGCCCCATCTGACTAAAAATCTATGTGTGCTCCGATCAGGAATAAGAAATCCACTAATGAGACCTGCTAATACTTCGAGAAATGCAAGGCCCTATCTCTCTAATATCTCGCAGGTAATGTGGCACTCTATAACTAATGGATCATGAAAAAATTGAATACAAGCATCTATACATGCTCATCCTGAAGGATCATAATATTGCAAATCACCTATAATAGGTATGTGTAGAATACACCATATGTCCTCTAGAATCAATGTAATCTCACTAGTGGGCAAGTGGAACATATTATGTTCTGAGTGCCAGCGCTCTATCAAAGCAGTCAGTAAATCATGATTTACGGTATACTTAGGCATATCTAACAAATATCCCAATCCACATCAGAATACATCTTGATGATCCTCAATTGAGAGTCGATCGATCAAAGAGAACACTCATGGATATGGTGCTCATGTCTATAAAGTACCAGGATCTCTCTACAAAAGGATAACAAAATTGCAGAATCAGAATTGGGGCAAACAGGGAGGTGGAAAATAGATATCTTCAACAGTTAACTATTTTAACAAGGTCAGATTGACTAAGGCATCCAAAATTTCTACAGTTCAATAATTAAATTCTACATTTTGGGCTCACTGTCCTAGAAATGCTATTCCAGCATCCTCAAATGACATTTTACCAAAATAAATATCTTGTTTACCACAAACGATACTATGTAGCGGAGACGCTATCAGACACATGGGAAACTCTAAGAAAAATCCCGCAAATGATGCTACAACAGGAAACGACAAAATAAAAAAGCAAACGATGCATAATATACTGGAAATGATATTCTAGACTGGATATGATATTTCATATACAACAAACTATTTTTCAAAAATCTCAAATGAAATATTCCAAAACAAAGCAAGAACATGTTGAAATTCAAATTTTCAAAGCAGGATTTCGACGACATACCACTAGTGGGTAGTGGGCTGGTCTCTGATGTCGCCGGCCAATCTCGAATTGGTGATCTTCCATGGGAATTGGCATCTTCGCTCTGAGATCTACAAATCTCTATCAGGGAATAGTTCAAATGAATAGTAATTTTGAATTATTACCCTATATTAATCTCATTTTTGGGGTAATTAATTTCAAATTTTTAACCACACTATTCTTGGTCTATTGCACCTTTTTTCCTCTAACTTCGTCCTATAGAGTCTGATTTCGATGAAATGAAAAGTAGTATTTTTGTGGTTCTAACCACTATCTCTTCTATTGGAATAAAAATCTTCATTCCAATATTCTCATTCTTATCCAGATGTTTTTATCTATAAATCAACCCAATTTCATGTCCATTTTGATTCGAAGGGGGCATCATCAATCACATCTACTCAAAGCAATCGTAATATTTTTTTCAAACAATTGGGGCATTGTCAGAAATCTAACTTGACTCTGCAAGTGATCAAATGAATCAACTTCAAACACAGTTGGAGAATCTTCATCAGGTATCAAATCAGTATCAACAATATCAAATGGGGAATGAGTGATTTCATCACTTCATATCAAATTACTCACTCTTATCAAATTTAAGTTCTGAACATCAGTAGATATATAAATTTTAATGCATCATAGAAAAATGATAGTATTTATAGCTAAATCAATTAAAATTTCAAACAGTGATCAGTTTCAACGCATCACATCAAATTGATCATTTGTCCAATTTTTTTTGCTAGAAATCAGTTTCATCGCATCATATCAAACGGGTGGTCTAGTCAATTCTTATGAACTATGTCTTGGAGGTATCAGTTTCATCGCATCACAAAAAACTAATATCGATCTAGATTCTATACATCATTATAACAATAATCGATTTCATCACTTCATATCAAATTGATTAGGTGTTATTATCTTCAGCAATCAGACAGGTGATCAGTTTCATCACTTCACATCAAATTGATCTCCTAGTCACTATAGTGATCTTTTAGTAATTAAGACTCTTCAACAGCTTCAATTGTATTTTGTTCAATCAAGTTCAGAATCAATTTCTAATCAAGAGTAGTTGCATCACTTTATATCTAGCTATTTGATCGCTAATCAAAACTAGATGTTCTTTGAATCAACATGTTGATCACACATCGATTCAAAGAGGGGAAATATAATCACTTGAAAATGGTTTGATAAGTTCAAAAGCCCCAATCTACAATTAAGTCCTCCAGGTCCTAATCAAGATTACCAATATCAAGCTAATCACAATTATATAATTAAGCTAGATCGGTTTAAATATATAATTAATCAAAAATCAATAATCCAAGATCAATCATCAAGGGACATCTATCAAAAGCCTTTAATTCTTCAATTAACCTTGAATGAATTAAATCAAATCAAAAAATTAAATACATGGCTAAAGAAATCAATTAAAGGGAATTAATTAAATCAAATAATTAATATTCCTTCAACATGTCTCAAAGATAAAAGCCTCTAACCAATAGGAGGTAATCACTTGGATCAAGCAAATTTCAATCTCAACCATCCCTCAATGGATGTATCTCAACCACTCAATTCAAATTCAAATTTGAGTCTTTCCCTCAAAGAAATCTCTAAAAAAGCAAGCCATTCTAAGCTTATTTGATATAGGATAATAGAATTAAAAGCATAGATATAATGTCAATTTGATTTTAACTATCTAGTTCATCATTTTTAGCATGCTAATCTAGTTCATTTGTATAATTTGATCATAATTGTGCATAATTGAACATGTTCTTGAGCATTTTAGGCATTTTACAATGAATCTTCCATTTCATGATTG
>MU224611.1:2805785-2815884 GCA_018584345.1 Thuja plicata | reverse complement strand
TTCTAGCCTAGCAACGGGTGCAAAGGTTTCTCCATAGTCTATACCTTCCTCTTGTGCATACCCCTTGCATACTAGTCTTGCTTTGTTCCTTGTGACTTCTCCATTCTCATTCAGCTTGTTCCTGAATCTCCATTTAGTACAAATGAAATTCTTTTCATTAGGTCTTGGCACAAGTGACCATGTTTTGTTCTTCTCAATCTGCTCAATCTCATCATTCATAGAACTTATCCATCCTTCATTATCTAGTGCAGCATTGACAGATTTTGGCTCAAACTCACAAATTAAGCAATTTAAGTTTAAAGACTTACTTCTTGTTCTTTTACCAGATTTCTTATCTCCTATGATGTTGTCCTCTAGATGGTTCCTTCTTACATATCTTGCAAGTACAGGTACAACTCTTTGTGTATCAGCTTGATTTTCATTACCTTGCACATTATCTTGATCATTATCCTGACCGTCGGTAACAAAATTCTGACCGTCGGTTGCAACATCCTATTGTTCAAGCATTAAGCACTGTTTCTCAGGTAGAGTTATGTGCTCTTCACAATATACAAACTTGTTGTAGTCTTCTGGTTCTTTTGTGCTTTCCAGCTCATTCTTTTCTGCAAATTCATCAATCTTCACATTTGCACTTTCAACTATTTTGTTAGAAGCCTTGATTAGACATTTAAAAGCTTTGCTCTTGGTAGAATACCCCAAAAAAATACCTTCATCACTTTTGGTGTCAAGCTTTCCATTTATATCATCCTTTAAGACATAACATTGAATACCAAATATTTTGAAGTAACTTACATTGGGTGTTTTACCATACCATAGCTCATAAGGTGTCTTCTTTGTGTCCTTCTTTAATTGTACTTTGTTAAGTGTATAAAAAGAAATGATGATAGCTTCCCTCCAGAAGATTTGGGTGATGTCCTTTTCTATCATCAGTGTTCTTGCACAATAAACTATTGATCTATTCCTTCTCTCAACAATCTCATTTTGTTGTGGTCTTCTTGGTGCAGAAACTTGTCTTTTTATACTATGCTCATTACAAAAATTAGTGAATTCATTTGATATAAATTCTCCTCCTCTATCTGATCTTAAAAATTATAGATTCTTACCACTTTTTTTTTCTACCATAGCCTTATACCACTTAAACATCTTGAATGCTTCAGATTTTTCTTTTAGAAACATGATTGTCACCATTCTAGAGTAATCATCAACAAAGAGACTAAAATATCTATCTCCATAATAACTCTTTGTCCTCATAGGTCAACATAAATCAGTATGGAATAATTCTAGAATATCATCAGATGTATGGGTTTTATTTTTGAAACTAGACTTTGTCATTTTAGCTTTTTGACAATTTTTGCACATGATACTGTCTGGCTTTGTCATCGTCGGTAAGCCTCTTACACTTCTTCTTCTGCTTATTGTCATCATGTTGTCAAAATTCACATGACACAATCTTTTGTGCCACAACTATATGTCTTCATTTCTAGTCATTAAGCAAGTGGTGTTAGTATCATTCAGATAGAATAAGTTAACTTTAGTCTGTTCACTGGTACCAATTAGTTTTCCTGATTCATTGAAGATCTTTTCCTTCTTATTTTCAAATGCTACTCTGTGCCCTGAATTATCCAGCTGGGAAACACTCAACAGATTATAATTCAATCCTTTTATGTAATAAGATGTTTCACATTTAATGAGGTTATTCAGCATTATTGTTCCTTTACCTTCAACTGGACAAGGTGTAACATTTCCTATTCTTACTGTACCACCATTATAATATTCAAAAGTGTTAAAATTTTCTTTGCCACCGGTCATATGGTGAGTGCAGCCACTATCTATAATCCAGATATCATTCTTACTAACCTTAGATATGAGTGCAGTTTCTTCATACCTTTCATCTTCATTTGAATCATCCTTGACAACTACAAATACCATCTCGATGTCATCATCAGGTTTGGTGTCAGTATATTCATCTTTACAAGAAACTAGGTAGCTAGCCTTCTTGCCTTTATCCTTGTAGTCTCAGGTGTCCTTTCTTTCTGATAATTGGTAACCTCTATAATCTTTGTTATCACCTCTGTCATATTTCTTCTCAAAAGATCTGTCATCACTTCTGTCATCTTTTCTTTCGTTAGGACATCTTGCAACAAAGTGCCCAATCTCTTTACAATTAAAGCACACAAGTGGTAACTTGCCTTTGTATTTACCTTTGCCTCTTTGAATTCTTTTGGCCATAAGTGCTTCTATTTAATATAGATCTTGTTCTTCACTTTCACTTTCACTATCTCTTCTAGATGTGTGTCTATGACTTGATTTTCTTATTCTCATAGAAGACTTAAATGCAGACTCTAATTTTGGTAAGACACTATTGTCAAAGCTATTCATCTAAAATGAAATTAGTCTCCCAATTAAACTATAAAGAGTAACTGTACTATTTTCTACTGCTCTCATTTCTTGAATAGAAGAAAATATAATAGCATATATAGGCAATAAGGTTCTTAAGATTTTACTTACCACTATTTCCTCTTCAAGTGTACCTTCAACATGTCGTATAGCATTGACTACTTCTTTTATTCTTGTGTTGTATTGTGTGATGTTTTCTCCTTCTTTCATTTTGAGATCATCAAACTTTCCTCTAAGGCTTTCTTCCTTGGCTCTCAGAACATTTGTATCACCTGCATGTACAAGCTTCAGTTTGTCCCACATTTTCTTTGCAGTTTTGCAGTCCTTGACATCTTCAAATTTAGCATTAGAGAGTGAGGAAGAAATCTCTATAACCATGCAGTTATGCTCATGCTTCTCTCTCAATTGATCTACCTTCAATGGTCCTGTAGGAAACACATATTCAGTATCTAAGTATTGAGTAACATCATTACCAATACTTGATAAGTGGAGTCTTATCCTGGTTTTCCATGAAGCAAAGTTGTCTTTGTTCAACTTGGGCACATCTTGTCTGTTCAAATTGTGATAGTTACTTAGGTCCTGAAACCTTCCTTCTAAGCACATAAGCTCTGATACTAATTGTTAGTAATAATTGAGGGGGGGGGGGGGGGNGGGTGAATCAGTGGCCTCAAAAATTTATCCTTAATCTTTAACCACCAATCAATACACCTCAGATTATTAAGTCCCTACAAGATGTATGCCATGAAATACTTATGATAATTAACTATCTGTCGGTTTACCTTGTATGTCCTTATTCTCCTTTATAACTGATAAGAAGTAAAACTATTTACCAATACTCAGTAAATATGCAGAGTATACCAATCAATCTAGAAATGCATATGTGAAATGTAAAACAATAAAGTAATAATCCATACACACATAAAACATGGATTTTAACATGGAAACCCTATTAAGGGAAAAACCACCGGGATCCGTACCCCAAATTTTCACTCTTTTGAAGTGAGCCATGTTAGGAGCCAACCCTGTTAAAGGTTATAAACTCACTGTTAGGTGTGACCTTGTTAGAGGATTTTATACATAGAGGTTGTCACTTCGTATCTGGCATCTATTTTTCTACCATCCTTGAATTAGCCTCCTTCTTAGACTGCCAATAGGCTTTAGGTAAATCTTGCTACCATCCTTGAATCAACCTTCTTCTTACACTGTCAATAGGTTTTATGCAATTTCAATGCTACTTTCATGAATCAACCTTTTTGGAAATCTGTTAGGATATACCTTAATTATAAAAGACGGTTAAGTCCTACTCTGTTAAGAGACTTGATGCTTCAATGGTTAAACTAAAACACTATGACCTGTTTCTAATGCAACTTGAATTGCATATTTTTAGATCTATTTAAGTACAATACCTCTTTGATCAATGTATCAATTCAATTCTTTGTGCTCCACACTTTCTTCTCTGTGATGCTGTGCTTCACTCTTCATCGGTGTCTGCAGAACTCTTTAGCTCTTCTTCAGCTTGATTGATCAGGATTGTGTGAAGTTATCCTTGATCATTTTCTCTTCAGCATCATCTTTCTATTCACTCCCCTTCTTGTGTATGTGATTTATTGTGATTATGGAAATGAATTATTCTTGTCTCTTATATAGACATGATATTCCTTAATTCTTGATTCTTGATTCTTGGCATGAAAAATAATCCAGCCAATTTTATTACAACTTTAACTCCTGATTTATCTCCTAGTTATCTTTTTTCCAACTGTATAAATCTTCTTTAAATCAATTACTTAACTCTGGTCGAATAAAACAAATAAAACAACTAGTTAAGTCTATCCTTAAGATCTACCAGCTAGATATTTTATCATTTTCTGAAGTCTTTGTTCTGTCGGTCAACTCTACAGTTAGTCATCGGTGACAACTTCCAGTTCCATCAGTGTAAATCCAGTCAGTTTAAGGATTTCTATATGTCTGGCATCATTATATTTTTCTGATCAGCCAACTTTGTTTTCAGCTTGTCAGGCATCCTATGATTTTTTTTCGTCAGGCAATACTATCTCCTGATCGTCGGGTATCACTATGACTTTTTTAATTTGCCTTTACCAATGGTGTGCACTCCATCGATGTTGTCTTTCACTTAGTGAATACTTGACTGTTATGCATTGTTGAAAGCATAATCTCTATTCCATTGATTCTCTAAAGTCTTTGGCATTATATACATGACCATATAGATGATATCAAGTTGACATCAATGACAATACAAGGCATTAACTTATTTAATGCCTTGCATTATCTTCAACTTAACATTATCAAATATTCAATTAGTTACATGTCATCAATCTCTCCCTTTGGCATTGATGGAAACATACTATATTATCAGACTATACTATTTCTAATACAATATGAAATACAATCATTGAGATTCATTAAATTACCAAACAGTTTGTTTTGATAACCGATAAAAATGTCTAACCGCCAGTAAGCTCTGTGTTATCTTAGATTTGATTCTTGTAGCTTTCTGTCTTTCTTGTACTGATTTGTTGTGTTCTCTTCTTGTGTCAATTTCTCTCTTTTGACTATTCTTCTTGTTGATGTCTATGTCTCTTATCAACAACTCTCCCTTTGTATATGATTCCTTCATACAAATTCTCTCCCTATGTATATGATCTCTCCCTATTTGGAGTAATTTTATGATGAATAATTTCTTGTGATAATATGGATACATTCTCTCCCTTTGACAACAATGCCAAACAAATATTTTACAAATATATGACATTCATGTCATACAATTATTTTCTTCTATCTATAATATATTCCTTGAATTTTCCTTATCCATCAGTAATACAACAATATGATCTGGTGCTCGGTTCTGATATATACCTTTCTGTATATAGATGTAGCTTTGAAGTTCATTTTTTTTTTGCATCACCATGAATGATATTATGAAAATATATAGGATGATGCAATTCAGTCCTTTACTGACTGGTAGACAAGGGTTTGACCCCTAGTCTCTTTCTCAGGTACTCAAATGTATCATTGGGCAGTGGCTTGGTGAAGATAGTAGCCAATTGTTATTTTGATTGCACATACTCAAGTTTCACCTCTTTTTCTTGAACTTGTTCTCTTAAATAATGATACTTCATTGCAATGTGTTTAGTCTTTGCATGCATGACTGGATTCTTGGAAATTTTTATTGCACTGGTGTTATCACAATAGATAATCACTAGTTTTGAGATCTTCATATGCATACCTTCCAGAAACTTCTTGAACCATGCAATATTTGAGTAGTTTGTAGTAGCAACAACATATTCTGCTTCTGCAGTAGACTTAGAGATGCATCCTTTCTTCTTGCTAATCCATGTGACAATTTTGTCACCCATAAAGAATGCTCCTCCAATTGTGCTCTTCTGATCATCAGGATTTTCAGCCCAATCAGCATCCATAAACACTTTTAATTCAAATTTTCCTTCTCTTCTATACCATAAGCCAAATTCCTCAGTATTCTTCAGATATCTTAGAATTCTTTTCATAGAAGTCATATGTGATTCCCTGGGGTTAGTACACAATCTAGCAATAATTCCTACTACATGTGCAATATCTGGTCTAGTGTGTACAACATACATGAGTTTTCCTATCATTTATGTATACAAGTCCAATTTACCTCTGTTGTCTTGTCTCTCTTTGTTAATTTGCATAAGTAGCCATCAATATTCCAACAGGTTTGGAATCTTCCATCTTGAATATTTTCAGGACCTCTTTGATGTATTTGGACTATGGAATGAAAATACCTTCACTTTGTTGAATGATCTGTAGACCAAGAAAGAGCTTGATCTCTCCAAACATAGACATCTCAAACTCTTTGCTCATCTCCTCAACAAATGACTTGCATAGCATATCATTTCCTCCCAATATGATGTCATCAACAAATATTTCAGCAATCAAAGCATTAGCATTAGTATCTTCTTTAAAATAAAGATTATTGCTTTCACTAGTGCTTATGAATCCAATACTTATTAGATAGGAGTTAAGTCATTCATACCAGACTCAGGGAGATTTTTTTAATCCATACAAGGCTTTGTGAAGTCTACATACCATGTTCCTCTTGTCTGGATCTACAAACCATTCTGGTTGTTCAATATATACCTCTTCTTCAAGTATTCCATTTAGGAATGCTGACTTGACATCCATTTGATATACTTTGAATCCTTTGTATGCAGCATAAGCAAGTAGTATTCTTACTCCCTCTATCCTAGTAACAGGTTCAAAGGTTTCTCCATAGTCTATACCTTCCTCTTGTGCATACCCCTTGCATACTAGTCTTGCTTTGTTCCTTGTGACATCTCCATTCTCGTTCAGCTTGTTCTTGAATATCCATTTAGTACTGATGACATTCTTGTCATCAGTTTTTGGCACAAGTGACCATGTTTTTTTCTTCTCAATCTCATCATTCATAGAACTTATCCATTCTTCATTATCTAGTGTAGCATTGATAGATTTTGGCTCAAACTCACAAATTAAGCAATTTGAGTTTAAAGACTTACTTCTTGTTCTTGTACCATATTTCTTATCTCCTATGATCTCATCCTCTAGATGGTTGCTTCTTACATATCTTGCAATTACAAGTACAACTCTATGTATATCACCTTGATCT
Source organism: Thuja plicata (assembly GCA_018584345.1). Classification (NCBI taxonomy): domain Eukaryota; kingdom Viridiplantae; phylum Streptophyta; class Pinopsida; order Cupressales; family Cupressaceae; genus Thuja; species Thuja plicata. The sequence continues at coordinate 2,808,842 of MU224611.1, read as the reverse complement.
TCTTTACCTTGCACATTATCTTAATCATTATCTTGACCATTGGTAATATCATTCTAACCATCGGTTGCAACATTCTGTTATTCTGGCATTAAGAATTTTTTCTCAGGTAGAGTTATGGGTTCTTCACAATATACAAACTTGTTGTAGTGTTCTGGTTCTTTTGTGCGCTTTCTAGCTCATTCTTTTTTGCAAATTCATCAATCTTCACATTTGCACTTTCAACTATTTTTTTAGAAGCCTTGATTAGACATTTAAAAGCTTTGCTCTTAGTAGAATACCCCAAAAAAATACCTTCATCACTTTTGGCATCAAGCTTTCCATTTCTATCATTTTTTAAGAGATAACATTGACTACCAAATATTTTGAAGTAACTTACATTGGGTGTTTTACCATACCATAGCTCATAAGGTGTCTTCTTTGTGTCCTTCTTCAATTGTACTCTATTAAGTGCATAAACAACAGTGCTGACAACTTCCCTCCAGAAGATTTGGATGATGTCCTTTTCTATCATCAGTGTTCTTGCACAATCAACTATTGATCTGTTCCTTCTCTCAGCAATCCTATTTTTCTGTGGTGTTCTTGGTGTAGAAACCTGTCTTTTTATACTATGCTCATTATAGAATTTAGTGAATTCATCTTATATAAATTCTCCTCCTCTATCTGATCTTAAACATTTTAGATCCTTACCACTTTTATTTTCTACCATAGCCTTATACCACTTAAACATCTTGAATGCTTCAGATTTTGCTTTTAGAAACATGACTGTCATCATTCTAGAGTAATATTCAACAAAGAGACTAAAATATCTATCTCCATAATAACTCTTTGTCCTCATAGGTCCACATAAATCAGTATGGACTAATTTTAGAATATCATCAGATGTATGGATTTTACTTTTGAAACTAGACTTTGTCATTTTACCTTTTTGACCATTTTTGCACATGATATTGTCTGTCTTTGTCATTGTCGGTAAGCCTCTTACACTTCTTCCTCTACTCATTTTCATCATGTTGTCAAAATTCACATGACATAATCTTTTGTGCCACAACCATATGTATTCGTTTCTAGTCATTAAGTAAGTGGTGTTAGTATCATTCAGATAGAATAAGTTAACTTTAGTCTGTTCACCGGTACCAATCAGTTTTCCTGATTCATTGAAGATCTTTGCCTTCTTATTTTCAAATGCTACTCTGTGACTTGAATTATTCAGTTGAGAAACACTCAACAAATTATAATTCAATCCTTTTACCCAATAAGCATTTTCACATTTAATTAGGTTATTCAACATTATTGTTCCTTTACCTTCAACTAAACAAGGTGTATCATTTCCCATTCTTACTGTACCACCATTATAATATTCAAAAGTGTTAAAATTTTCTTTGTCATGGGTCATATGGTGAGTGAAACCACAATCTATAATCCATATATCATTCTTACTAACCTTAGATATGAGTGCAGTTTCTTCATACCTTTCATCTTTATCTGAATCATCCTTCACAGTTACAAATACCATCTTGATGTCATCATCTCGTTCGGTGTCAATATCTTCATCTTTGCAAGAATCTATGTAGCTATCCTTCTTTCCTTTATCCTTGTAGTCTTGGGTGTCCTTTCTTTTTGATCGTCGGTAACCTTTGTAATCTTTGTTATCACCTCTGTCAGATTTCTTCTCAAAAGATCTGTCATCACTTCTGTCATGTTTTCTTCTGTTAGAACATCTTATAGAAAAGTGTCCAATCTCTTTACAATTAAAGCATACAAGTGGTAACTTGCCTTTGTATTTACCTTTGCCTCTTTGCATTTTTCTAGCCATAAGTGCTTCTATTTCATCTAGATCTTCTTCTTCACTTTCACTTTCACTCTCACTTCTAGACGAGCATCTATGACTGGATTTGCTTATTTTCATAGAAGACTTAAATGCAGACTCTAAACTTGGTAAGACACTATTGTCAAAGCTATTCATCTCAAATGAAATCAATCTACCAATTAAACTATCAAGAGTAACTGTATTATTTGCTACTACTCTCATTTCTTGAATAGCAGAAACTCTAATACCATATACAGGCAATAAGGTTCTTAATATTTTACTTACCATTGTTTCCTCTTCAAGTGTACCTCCAACACCTCGTATAGCATTGACTACTTCTTTTTTATTCTTGTGTTTTACTATGTGATGTTTTCTCCTTCTTTCATTTTGAGATCATCAAACTTCCTCTGGCTTTCTGCCTTGGGTCTTAGAACATTTGTATCACCTCTATGTACAAGCTTTAGTTTGTCCCACATTTTCTTTGCAGTTTTGCAGTCCTTGACATCTTCAAATTTAGAATTAGAGAGTGAGGAAGAAAGCTCTATAACCATGCAGTTATGCTCATGCTTCTCTTTCAATTGATCTACCGTCAATGGTCCTATAGGAAACACATATTCAGTATCTAAGAATTGAGTAACATCATTACCAATACCTAATAAGTGGAGTCTTATCCTACTTTGCCATGAAGAAAAGTTGTCTTTGTTCAACTTGGGTACATCTCATTTGTTCATCTTGTGATATTTACTTAGGTCTTGAAACCTTCCTTCTAAGAAAACAAGCTCTAATACTAATTTTTAGTAATAACTGAGAGGGGGGGGGGTGAATCAGTGGCCTCAAAAATTTATCCTTTAATCTTTAACCACCAATGAATACACCTCAGATTATTAAGTCACTACAAGATGTATGCCATGAAATACTTATAATAATTAACTGTCTATCAGTTTACCTTGTCTGTCCTTATTCTCCTTTATAACCGATAAGCAGTAAAACTATTTATCGATACTCAGTAAATATGCAGAGTATACCAATCAATCCTGAAATGCATATGTGAAATGTAAAACAATAAAGTAATAAGCCATACACACATAACACATGAATTTTAACATGGAAACCCTGTTAAGGGAAAAACCACTGGGACCAGTACCCCAAATTTTCACTCTTCTGAAGTGAGCCCTGTTAGGAGCCAACCCTATTAAAGGTTACAAACACACTATTAGGTGTGACCTTGTTAGAGGATTTTATACATAGAG
>MU224611.1:2791172-2804076 GCA_018584345.1 Thuja plicata | reverse complement strand
GAAAATTAAATCTTTTAATTAGATAAAAATGATCAAACCTTAGGAAATATTGAAATAATTGAATAATTGAATTAATTACAATTTGATCAAGGAAATTGATTTGAATTGAAAATATCGCAAAGCATTGGTTCAGGAAATTTGATAAATTGATAAAATGATAAATGGGGCCCACAGTCTAGGCGACCATTTTAGGGTGCATACAGTAGTTAGTCATCGGTGACAACTGCCAGTTCTGTCGGTGTAACTCTAGTCAGCTTTAGAATCTCTGTTCATCAGGAATCATTGGATTTTTCTTGTCAGGAAACTCTATTTTTAGCTCATTGGGCATCCCGCGATTTTGCTTCGTCGGGAAACACTGTCTTCTGCTCGTCGGGTATCACTATGACTTTTGTTCTTTGTCTTTACCAATGTTGTGCACTCCATCGGTCTTGTCTATCCCTTAGTGAATACTTGACTTTTATGCATTGCTGAAAGCATAATCTCTATTCCATTGATTCTTTGAAGTCTTTGGCATTATGTACATGACCGTATAGAAGATATCAAGTTGACATCAATGAAAATACAAACTATTAACTAATTTAATGCCTTGCATTATCTTCAACTTAACATTATCAAACATTCAATCAGTTACATGTCATCACCGTTGAGCATATCTGTCAAAAATATAGTTTCTATGATGATATACCTGTCTAGATTTTGATGGATATGCAGTGACTATCCGACAGGATAACCTGTCAGATGTATCGCACTCCCGTCGAACTTAGTTGTCAAAAATGTAGTTTATCTGACATTAAACCTGTCGAGATGCTGACAGACATGCAGTGACCTTCCGACAAGGTAACCCATTGGACATATAGCATTTCCATCAAACTTAGCTATCAAAAATTTAGTTTATTTGATGTTAAAATTGTCGGGATGTCGACGAACATGCAGTGACTTTCCAAGAGGAGTACATGTCATATGTATAGCACTGCTATCAAAAAAGTTGTCATAAGCGTTGAAAAATCAATGGAACTACACACTAATCATAACAAAGCTCAAGAGACCATCATAGAGGGTCTCCATCTTTGGTCTATATTATTGACAAACTGGTTTACCTTTCATTATCTCATCACATACGGGGATTTTAAAGAATTTAATAGAATATTTTCATGATATTGTATATTATTTAAGTTGACGTTACACTAATTTATCTACTTCTCGCACTTGTCGAATATGAGGATAGAAATAATGAAGCATCTCCTGTGGCTTGCATTACTCAAGACACGGGCAGGATGCTTATTTATCACTATCTCCACAGTTGACAAGTGTGGGAAATAGATAAATTCATGTAGCGTCAAACTAAAATAATGTATGTTATACATTAAAATATTGTCTATTAAATTATTTCAGATCACCGCATTTGATGAGCTAACGAAAGGTAAAACATTTCCTCAATCACATGGAACAACTATTATCATTTCTTGAGCTCTCCTATCTTTAGTCCTAGCTACTGGGTAAGGCCTGAAATACTTATACCTTCCAATCATCAAGAATAATCACCACCTTGCCTTTATGTACACTGCACAGTATCCAATATATTACTAAAGATGAAGAGAATGCAGAAAATATGAATGGATAAAAGAAATGAAAGATACAATAATATTATCTTGTTGTTTATCTTCTCATAATTGATCCCAGTCTCACAAAAACCATTTACACTTTTGCAGCTCATCAATACTGGAGGCCTGAAGGAATTTTATATGATCACTAGCACATTTCATGCATGGATGAGAAACAGTATCCAAATTTTCCAGATTCTGAGAAGAGGTATGAGTGGAGGCCAAAGAAGGGATATTTTTGAAGGTTTTATAGATGTAGGTTACTGAATCATCATCTTTGCACAAGTACTCAATTTGGAAACCCTTGTCCTCACTTTTTTGCCACCTCAGCTCAGTAAAGAAGATATTCTCTATAATTTTAGACATCAAGAAAATCTCCACAAATATCCCTTCTAGCCTCCACTGAATATACATCTTAGAATCTAAAAAATCTTGATCATTCATTCTCATCAATGTACAAATAAAATTGTGACAAAACGCTTCATCCCTAATTCAATCTTTGACAAATAAAATGGTGACAAAACACTTAAAGAATATGGAAATCTCACAATATTTGTTTAGTCCACTCAATAAAGGATCTATCTATAAAAATACGATGACTTGCATGAACCAAACAAGAGATGCAAGTGTCAAAGTTCCTTCCAATAGTGTAATGCATTTAGATTTTAAAAAAAGGAAGTAAAAACTAAAAGTAATATGGTGAAGACTATAAATGCCTTAGTACTCATGATTGCTTAAATAAATTAGAAAATGAGAAGAAACACTTAACATATTCTTTTCATGTGCATGAATATTTATTATGTCTTAGTTTCAACTTGGCATAATTGCAATTAGTAGTGAATAGGCAATTTATTGATAAACATTGCTAAGTGATGAAGTGTTTAATTACTATGACATTATAGTTAGTTGTGAAAACTATTTAAATGTCTATCTTGTGAATAATATATTAATAAGTTTTCAATGAAAGGAAGATTATGAATAATTACTAAGTATATATTTGAATGCTAGTTGAGTTTGTTGTAGTTAGAAAAAGGTAATGATTATTTCGTAGAACAATCTACTATGAAAATAAGTATAAGGATGCAAAAAAAAGGTTAGGAAAACAATGACACGTTAAAGATTCCTTTATAAGCTAGCTACAATTTCAATCATAGAGTTTGTTGTATTTCATTTCCTATAATCAACAAAAAGATGATATTGATGTTTAAATCCCTTTTGGATTATTCCTTTTGATTCTTATTGAATATTTGTTGATGATGTTGAAATTTTTAGTTGTTCAAAATTGTATAATTCTATTTATTATTTAACTCATCATGTTTAATGAGAATCCCATCATCCTACGATATCAACTAAAATCTAGATTGAATGGTGTTATCTCTCTCGCCTACTCCTAGATCCTTAGCAATTGATTCAATTGAAAATTTTCTATATTTATATGCTTATGTAGAAATTTGTACAGCTTCAATAAATGTTATCACTACTTTCATTCATGTCTCACTTAAGATTGTTACAAATGTGATTGGATGTCACAAGTTCTTTACTTTCTCTTCTCTATTATGATTAGATGTGACATAGCTCCTTAAGGAAAGAGAAAATAATAATATTTTAATATAAAGAAGAATTAAAATGGAATCTTGAATGTACCTAAAACTAAATAGAATGAGAATGCATCCAAGCATTTGATCTCTCTTTTTGAAGTACACTTGCCTTGGTCATCGTGCCAATTTGAAATTTATAAGTAGCATTGTTCGGTGATTATTTATGGTTCCATAAAAAATATTAGAAATCTTTTTTCTTTGCTATATCTATGAACCTAATATTGATAGATATATTCTAAGAGATAAATGAGAATAAGGGATAAATCCAAGCATAAAGACCCATGACTCAATGTAGATGAATAGTAAAAAATTACCTTGGGGAAAGGAAATCATGAATCCAAGTCTAATGTGAGAGGATTTGTGGTATTAACATACACAATGTTAAAGGTTTAAGACATGTTATGCACTCTAAGTTTACCTTAGATTCACATGAGATGGATGAATATAAGGTTAAAAAAATACATTGCAAATTATTGTTATGGAATAGAATGTAACAAAATTTATGATTGGTTAACACCGATTTACCAATTGTTGCCAGATGCATTAGTTTCTCATTACCTCAGAGACAAATTACACATATAAAATATTTCGTAAGATTTTCTAAATATTCACCAACAAAAAAAATAAATCGCTATGGTGAAAATAATGTATGGCCATAGATTTGATAATGAAATGCATTATTTGTGGGTCCTATTTCAGTGAGGGTCAGTATCATAAGCTTGGTTGTAACTAAGTTCAAAGAAAAGTTGTCTAACAATTGTAGCACTGAAGATTGTGATAACATGTAACTAATTGAATGTTTGATAACGTTAAGTTGAAGATGATGCAGGACATTAAATAACTTAATGGTTTGTATTGTCATTGATGTCAACTTGATATCATCTATATGGTCATATACATAATGCTAAAGAATTCATAGAATCAATGGAATAGAGGTTATGCCTTCAGAAATGCATAAAATTCAAGTACTCACTAAATGACAGACCACATCGGTGGAGTGCACACCATCGGTAAAGACAGAGATAAAGTCACAGTGATACCCGACAAGCAGAAGATAGTGTTGCTAGAAAAAGCAGAATCACAGGATGCCCGATGAGATAAAAATAGTGTTGCCTAATGAGAAAGATCCAATGATGCCCGATGGATGGAGATATTGAGGATAACTGAAGTTGCACTGATGGAACTGGCAGTTGTCACCAGTGATGAACTGCAGAATTGATCGATAGAACATAGAGATTAGAAAATGACAAAATATCTAGCTATTAGATCTTAAGGATAGACTTAACTGGTTGTTTTATTTATTTTTATTTGACCACCGTTAAGTAATTGATTTAAAGATACTTTATACATTTGGCAAGAAGATAACTATGAGATAAATCAGGAGTTAAAGCCATAAATCAATTTGGCTGGATTGTTTTTCAAACCAAGATTCAAGAATCAAGAACCTAGAAGTAAGGGATATCATGTCTATATAAGAGACAAGCATAATTCATTTCTGTAAGAAATCAAATACACGAGGGAGTGAATTCATAGAAGATGTTGAAGAAAAACTGATGAAGGTTAAACTTCATGCAGTCCTGATCAATCAAGCTAAGAGAGAACTAAAGAATTCTATAGACACCGACACACAGTGAAGCACAGAATCACAGAGCAGAAAGAATGAAGAACAAAGGAATGGAATTGATACATTAATCAGAAAGGTATTGTACATAAATAAATCTGAATATCTAGAATTCAAAGTTGCATTAGAAATAGGTCATTGTCCTTCAGTTTAACCATTGAAGCATTAAGTCTCTTAACAAAGCAGGACTTAACAGTCTTTTGTAATTGAGGTATATCCTAACAGATTACCAGAAGGTTGACTCATGATAGTAGCATCGGTCTTACCTATAGCCTATTAATAGCCTAAGAAGGAGGTTGTTCAAGGATGGTAGTAAGATTAGCATAAAGGGGTGATACCACAATAGCGGGTTACACTTTTTTGCCTAAACGGACATTGAACTCTACATTTTGAGAAAAAATTTCACATTCAGATGCATATTTTCGTTAAAATGTTTGAAATCGGAAGACGAAGTAAACTAGATTCTTTTAGGATTTTCTATCTAGATTCTAAATATTTTATTTTTATTTTTTTTTGAATTGATTTTAATGGTTTTTTTTTTCTCCCACTAAAACTGCTATGTTGCTGAAAACATCTTTTTCAAAAAGGTACAATGACTTCGTACAACATAACTTTTTTTCTAAGATAGATATCAATGTGATTATTTTTAATTTGGTTTTTTAACATCCATACGGAGGGCATGCAATTGGTTTGATGACATTATCATGATTATTGCATATTTTATGAATGTTTGAAGTAGAGTCAACTGTAATTTTGACATACCTTGACTGCGTAACTGATAACTTGTTGTGTATTTATCGAAATTCAATTTTATTTTTTTTGATAGAAAGAAGACTTGAAACCGGAGGGCACTATTATTTTTCAAATTTTTTTTTCTATTTTCTACTATTTTTCATTGAACGTCAAACCTGGAAGTTTATATTTGATAAAAAACCTACATCTGATGCACGTAAAAAAACATAGACCTAATTAATTCAAAATTTGTCAAATCTATATTCGTTAGAAAGCTCATTCAGAGTACTTGTGCGATGAAAAAGGAGGTGTCCCTATTCTTTCATTTGAGCCCTGCACTTGAGCCCCGAAGCCATGAAAAACTGTAGATTTCTATTAGCCTTTGCAGATAGCCTCAATTTTGGGGGTTTCGATAGAAAGTACTTTCGATCGAAACTAATTAGTTTCTATTGAAAGTACTTTCTATCGAAAGTACTTTCTTCATTTAACATGCATATGGGTCAAAATCCCACTAAAATATTTACTAAATTAGGTTCGATAGAAACTAAATTAGTTTCGATTGAAACTAACTTAGTTTCGATCGAAACTAGGTTAGTTTTGATAGAAACTAAGCAAAAATGGTAGTTTCGATTGAAACTATTAATGTTTCGATCGAAACAATCAGGTACTTTCTATCAAAAGTACCTGACTAAATCCTCCCACCTCATGGATTCGTCAGGAATTTCTTCCTCCAAAAAAGTGTAACCCACTATTGTGGGATCACCCAAAGCCTATTGACAGTCTAGAGACTAATTCAAGGATGGTAGCATAGATGGTAGGACTAAGTGACAACCTATGTACAAAAATCCTCTAACAAGGTCACACTTAACCGTGTGTTTTTTAACCTTTAACAGGGTTACCTCCTAATAGGGCTCACTTTAGAAGAGTGAAAATTTGGGGTACCGGTCCCAGTGGTTATTCCCTTAACAGGGTTTCCACCTAAAATCATTGTGTTATATGTGTATGGCTTATTACTTTATTGTTTTATATTCCACATATGCATTTATGGATTGATTGGTATACTCTGCATATTTACTGAGCATCGATAAATAAGTTTTATTTCTTATCGGTAATCAAGGAGAATAAGGACAGACAAGGTAAATCGATAGACATTTATTTGTTTCAAGTATTTCAAAGGCATACATCTTGTAGGGACTTAATAATTGGAGAAGTATTGATTGGTGGATTAAAGCTTAAATTGGATAAATGTTTGAGGCCACTGATTCACCCCCCCTCTGAGTTATTACTAACAATTGGTATCAGAGCTTATGTGCTTAGAAGGAAGGTTTCAAGACCTAAGTAAAGATCACAAGATGAATAGACGAGATGTGCCCAAGTTGAACAAGGAAAAATTTTCTTCATGGTAAAGTAGGATAAAGCTTCACTTATCAGGTATTGGCAATGATATTACTCAATACTTAGATACTAAATATGTGTTACCTACAAGACCATTGACAATAGATCAATTGAGAGTAAAGCATGAACATAACTGCATGGTTATAGAGCTTTCATCCTCACTCTCTGATGCTGAATTTGAGGATGTCAAAGATTGCAAAAATGCAAAGATAATGTGGGACAAGTTGAAACTTGTACATGGTGGTGATGCAAATGTTCTGAGAGTCAAGGCAGAAATCCTTAGAGGAAATTTTGATGATCTCAGAATGAAAGAAAGTGAAAACATCACACAGTACAACACAAGAATAAAAGAAGTAGTCAATGCTATACGAGGTGTTGGAGGTACACTTGAAGAGGAGACAGTGGTAAGTAGAATCCTAAGAACCCTATTGCCTATATATGCTATTAGAGTCTCTTCTATTGAAGAAATGAGAGCAGTAGAAAATAATACAATCACTCTTGATAGCCTGATTGGTAGACTGATTTCATTTGAGATGAATAATTTTGATAAGAGTGTCTTACCAAGTTTAGAGTCTGCATTCAAGTCTTCTATGAGAATAAGAAAATCTAGTCAGAGACACTCATCTAGAAGAGACAGTGAAAGTAAAAGTGAAGAAGAAGATCTAGATGAAATTGAAGCACTCATGGCAAGAAGAATGTTAAGAGGCAAAGGTAAATACAAAGGCAAGTTACCACTTGTATGTTTTAATTGTAAAGAGATTGGAGACTTTGTTGCTAGATGTCATAACAAAAGAAAAGATGACAGAAGTGATAACAGATCTTATGAGAAGAAATATGACAGAGGTGATAACAAAGATTACAGAGGTTACCGATGATCAGAAAGAAGTGATACCTGAGATTACAAGGAAAAAGGAAAGAAGACTAGCTATCTAGCTTCTTGCAAAGAAAAAGATACCGACACTGAACCAGATGATGATATTGAGATAGTATTTGTAGCTGTGAAGGATGATTCAGATGAATATGAAAGGTATGAAGAAATAGCACTCATATCTAAGATTAGTAAGAATGATATCTGGATCATAGATAGTGGCTTCACTCACCATATGACCGATGACAAAGAAAATTTTAATACTTTTGAATACTATAAAGGTGGTACAGTAAGAATGGGAAATGATTCACCTTGTCAAATTGAAGGTAAAGGAACAGTAATATTGAATAATATGATTAAATGTGAAAATGATCATTGGGTAAAAGGATTGATTTATAATCTATTGAGTGTTTCTCAGCTGAATAATTCAGGTCACAGAGTAGCGTTTGAGAACAAGAAAGAAAGAATCTTCAATGAATCAGGAATTCTGATTGGTACCGATGAATAGACCAAAGGTAACTTATTCTATCTAAATGATACTAACCCCACTTGTTTGATGACTAGAAACAAAGACATGTGGTTGTGGCACAAAAGGTTGTGTCATGTGAATTTTGACAACATGATGAAAATAACCAAGAAAAGAAGTGTAAGAGGCATACCGACGATGATAAAGCCAGACAACATCATGTGCAAGAATTGTCAAAAAGGTAAAATGACAAAGTCTAGTTTCAAAAGAAAAACTCATACATCTGATGATATTCTAGAATTAGTCCATACTAATTTATGTGGACCTATGAGGACAAAGAGCTATTATGGAGATAGATGTTTTATTCTCTTTGTTGATGATTACTCTAGAATGATGACAGTCATGTTTCTAAAAGTAAAATCTAAAGCATTCAAGATGTTTAAATGGTATAAAGCTATGGTAGAGAAGCAAAGTGGTAAGGATATAAAATTTTTGAGATTAGATAGAGGAGGAGAATTTATATCAGATGAATTCACTAATTTCTATAATGAGTATGGTATAAAAAGATATGTTTCTGCACCAAGAACACCACAACAAAATGGGATTGTTGAGAGAAGGAATAGATCAATAATTGATTGTGCAAGAACAATGATGATAGAGAAGGACATCACCCAGATCTTCTGGAGGGAAGTTGTTAGCACTGCTGTCTATACACTTAACAAAGTACAATTAAGAAAGGACTCAAAAAAGACTCCTTATGAGCTATGGTATGGTAAAACACCCAATGTATGTTATTTCAAAATATTTGGTAGTCAATGTTATGTCTTAAAGGATTATAGAAATGGAAAGCTAGATGCCAAAAGTGATGAAGGTATTTTTCTGGGGTATTCTACCAAAAGAAAAGCTTTTAAATGTCTACTCAAGGCTTCTAACAAAATAGTTAAAAGTGCAAATGTGAAGATTGATGAATTTGTAGAAAAGAATGAGCTGGAAAGCACAAAAGAACCAAAGGACTATAACAAGTTTATATACTGTGAAGAACCCATCACTTTACCCAAGAAACATTTCTTAAATCCAGAACAACAGAATGTTGCAACCGATGGTTAGAATATTGTTATTGACAGTCTGGATAATGATCAAGATAATGTGCAAGGTAATGAAGATCAAGCTGATATGAAAAGTGCTATACTTGTACTTGCAAGATATGTAAGAAGGAACCATCCAGTGGACCAGATCATAGGAGATAAGAAAGCTGGTACAAGAACAAGAAGTAAGTCTTTAAACTCAAATTGCTTAATTTGTGAGTTTGAACCAAAATCTGTCAATGCTGTACTAGATAATGAAGAATGGATAAGTGCTATGAATGATGAGATTTAACAGATTGAAAAGAACAAGATATGGTCACTTGTGCCAAGACCAAATGACAAGAATGTCATTGATACAAAATGGATATTCAGGAAAAAACTGAACAAGAATGGAGAAGTCAAAAGGAACAAAGCAAGACTAGTATGCAAGGGGTATGCACAAGAGGAAGGTATAGACTATGGAGAAACCTTTGCACCCATTGATAGGCTAGAAGGAGTAATAATTATACTTGCTTATGCAGCATACAAAGGATTCAAACTATATCAAATGGACGTCAAGTCAGCTTTCCTAAATGGAATACTTGAAGAAGAGGTATACATTGAGCAACCAGAAGGGTTTGTGGATCCAGACAAGAGGAACATGGTATGTAGACTTAACAAAGCCTTGTATGGATTGAAACAAGCTCCCAGAGCCTGGTATGAATGACTTCATTCCTATCTAATAAGTATTGGATTCATGAGGACTAGTGAAAACAGTAATCTTTATTTGAAGGAAGATACTAATGCTAACACTTTGATTGCTGAAATATTTGTTGATGACATCATATTTGGAGGCAATGATAAGCTATGCAAATCACTTTCTGATGAGATGAGCAAAGAATTTGAGATGTCTATGTTTGGTGAGATCAAGTTCTTTCTTGGTCTATAGATCATTCAACAAAGTGATGGTATTTTCGTTACACAGTCCAAATACATCAAATAAATTCTAAAAATATTCAAGATCAAAGATTCCAAACCTGTTGGAACACTGACGGCTACTAGATGCAAATTAACAAAGGAAGACAAGACAACAGAGGTAAATTAGACTCTATACAGATCAATGATAGGAAAACTCATGTATGGTGTACACACTAGACCAGATATTACACATGCAGTAGGAATTGTTGCTAAATTTTTTGCTAACCCCAGGGAATCACATATAACTACTGTGAAAATAATTCTAAGATATCTGAAGAATATTGAGGAATTTGGCTTATGGTATAGAAGAGAAGGCAAATTTGAATTAAAAGTGTTTATCGACGCTAATTGGGCTGAAAATCTTGATGACCGAAAGAGGACAACTGGAGGAGCATTCTTTATGGGTGACAGACTTGTCACATGGATTAGCAAGAAGCAAGGATGCATCTCTCAGTCTACTGCAAAAGAAAAATATGTTGTTGCTGCTGCAAACTGCTCAAATATTGCATTGATCAAACAGTTGCTGGAAGGTATGCATATGAAGATCATAGAACCAATAGTTATCTATTGTGATAACACCAGTGTAATAAATATTTCCAAGAATCTAGTCATGCATGCAAATACTAAACACATTGCCATCAAGTATCATTACTTAAGAGAACAAGTTCAAGAAAAAGAGGTGATACTTGAATATGTGCAATCAAAAGAACAATTGGCTGATATCTTCACCAAGCCATTGCCGAAGGATACATTTGAGTACCTGAGAAAAAGACTAGGGGTCAAACCCATGTCTAATAGTCAATAAAAGGATTGAAAGATTCATCAACCATATATTATCAGAATATCATGATTGATTGATACAAGCAGAGGATGAACTTCAAAGCTACATCTATATACAGAAATGTATATATTAGAACCAAGAACCAGAGCATATTATTATATTGATGATGGATAAGGGAAATTCAAGGAATATATTATGGATAGAAGAAATTGGTTGACAGAATGTCAGATTTTTCATTGTCATTATTTCACAGACTTGTTTGGCATTGTTGTCAAAGGGAGAGAATGTATCCATATTATCATCAGAAACTATTCATTATCAAATTACTCCAAACAGGGAGAGATCATATCCATAGGGAGAGAATTTATATCAATGTTGCAAACAAAAGAAAGAGACATCAAAGAAGAAGAACAGTCAAGAGAGAAATTGACAGAGACAAAGGATACAACACATCAGAAGAAGAAAAAGAAAAGCTTCAAGAATCAAATATAAGCTTACACAGAGCTTACTGGCGGTCAGACATTTTTTTGGTTATCAAAACAAACTATTTGGTAATATGATGAATCTCAACAATTATATTTCATATTGTATTAGAAATAGTATAGTATGATAATGTAGAATTTTTCCATCAATGCCAAAGGGAGAGATTGATGACATGTAACTGATTGAATGTTTGATAATGTTAAGTTGAAGATGATGCAAGACATTAAATTAGTTAATGGTTTGTATTGTCATTGATGTCAACTTGATATCATCTATATGGTCATATACATAATGCTAAAGACTTCAGAGAATCAATGGAATAGAGGTTATGCCTTCATCAATGCATAAAATTCAAGTACTCACTAAATGACAGACCACACTGGCGGAGTGCACACCATCGGTAAAGACAAAGATAAAGTCACAGTGATACCCAATGAGCAGAGGACAGTGTTTCCTGATGAAGTAAAATCATAGGATGCTAGAAAAGATAAAAATAGTGTTGCCCAACGAGAAAGATCCAATGATGCCCGACAGATGGAGATCCCGAAGCTAACTGAAGTTGCACTGACAGAACTGGTAGTTGTCACCGGCGATGAACTACAGAATTGACCGACAGAATAGAGAGATCATAAAATGACAAAATATCTAGCTGGAAGAGCTTAAGGATAGACTCAAATGGTTGTTTTATTTGTTTTTATTTGACCACCATTAAGTAATTTATTTAAAGATGCTTTATATAGTTGGCAAGAAGATAACTACGAGATAAATCAGGAGTTAAAGCCATAAATTAATTTGGCTGGATTCATTTTCATGCCAAGATTTAAGAATCAAGAACCTAGAAGTAAGGGACATCATGTCTATATAAGAGACAATAATAATTCATTTCCATAAGCAATCAAATACATGGGAGAGTGAATTGATAGAAGATGTTGAAGAGAAACCGATGAAGGTTAAACTTCATGCAATCCTTATCAATCAAGCTAAGGGAGAGCTAAAGAATTTTGTAGACATCAACACACAGTGAAGAACAACATCATAGAGCAGAAAGAATGAAGAACAAAGGAATGGAATTGATACATTGATCAGAAAGGTATTGTATGTAAATAGATCTAAATATCTGCAACTCAAAGTTGCATTAGAAATAGGTCATTGTGTTTCAATTTAACCATTGAAGCATTAAGTATCTTAATAGAGAAGGACTTAACATTCTTTTGTAATTGAGGTATATCCTAACAGATTACCAGAAGGTTGACTCATGATAGTAGCATCGGTCTTACCTAAAGCCTATTGACAGTCTAAGAAGGAGGTTGATTCAAG
>MU224611.1:2729931-2791122 GCA_018584345.1 Thuja plicata | reverse complement strand
ACAGTCTAGAGACTGATTCAAGGATGGTAGCATAGATGCCAGATACTAAGTGACAACCTATGTATAAAAATCCTCTTACAAGGTCACACTTAACCATGTGTTTTGTAACCTTTAACAGGGTTGGCTCGTAACAGGGCTCACTTCACAAGAGTGAAAATTTGGGGTACCGATCTGAGTGGTTTTTCCCTTAACAGGCTTTCCACACTAAAATCCTTGTGTTATATGTGTATTTTTTATTAATTTATTGTTTTACATTCCACATATGCATTTATGGATTGATTGGTATACTCTGCATATTTACTGAGCATTGGTAAACAAGTTTTACTGCTTATCGGTAATCAAGGAGAATAATGATAGACAAGGTAAACCGACAGACAATTATTTGTTTCAAGTATTTCAAAGGAACACATCTTGTAGGGACTTAATAATTGGAGAATTATTGATTGGTGGATTAAAGCTTAAATTGGATAAATGTTTGAGGCCACTGATTCACCCCCCCCCTCTCAGTTATTACTAACAGATTAGTCATCAAAGCACAAAATAGAAAGAAACAAAAAGAGAAGAGAATGAATTTATTTGATATTATTAATGATTTCTTATTGTTTTTAGAATTAAATTTTCCCTAATTTAGTAATTTAAATTTCTTACATTGATGTTCAGAAAACTCTGTGAGGCATCTTAAAAGAATGAACAACAATAAAAAAAAGTTATAGTTTGACACTATATCTCAGCAATCTGAATGGATGCAGGGAGAAAAATAAGTTAATCTGGAAAGTAAGATCTTAGCCAAAGCTTAATGGAATATCAAGTGGACCTCAGAAAAGGATATTCCTTTGAGAAACTCAAAAACATCAGAATGTGCATCAGGAAAAGGATTTTTTTCCTGCGAATGGAAGCTTGACAACATTATTTGTTTTATCCTTTCAAATGACACAAAGAGATAAAAAAAAGTTATACAAAAATAAAACCTAATTAATGTTTTTTCTAGTGGTCATCTTTCAAGGGACCAACACTGTTATCAATTTAAAATCTTATATCAAATGCAACCTTGTAGTCAAATGGGAAAGTTTGGAAAGTATAAGACTGCAACAATGAAGTGGTATGACACTATAATCAAGAGTCTTCTAAAATGGGAAAATGGTAAATATGATAGAAAACTTCAAACCGAGAAAGGTCCATAGTCCCTCCTCATCCTATCCCAAAACAAATGAGCATGAGTACTTTGTATCTGGAAGTTAAAATAAGTGTACTAACTTCTTTGAAACTAGGTTCTTGTAGATACCATTTTTTAGAGATAAACTGTCCCAATATATTCTTTTTTTTTTATGAAGGCAGGAAGCTAAAAATATTAAACTAACTATCTCTAATCCTAATAGGACTTAAGAGGATATGAATAGTAATAGAAGGTCAATGTACATTAAGAAAAATAGAAGGTGCACTTCAAAAATAGAGCAGTGTAAAAGCACAAAAAATGGCTACCCAATTCTTAGGAAGTATGAAGGGAATTTATTGAATGGTGGATACTCAATTTGGATAACCATTTTCAATAGCCCATGATTACTAATTAACTATATAATAGTGATATTAAATCTTAACATAGTTAAAACTAGAAACTCTATGTTAGAATGAATAAAAGCCATAAAATTTTCAAAGAAGAATGATTTGGTAAGAAAAAAGAAGAGGAGATATTGTCAATCATAATTTAATGGTGGGACGATGTTGAAACCAAATAGCCTTACAATCTCTAGTATGGAATGCAAAATAGGAATGCTCTAATATTTGGTCTTTAGCTCTCGGGCATTTTACATATTAAAATACCCCTAGGAAATTTGTAGAGATATGGGGAAAAAACATGAACTTTTGCTATAACTTTTGTTTGTTATAAAGCATGAAGAGAAAAGTATACGATATACTCATTAATTTCTAGGCACGCCCTTAATTCAGCCTCTCTAGAGCGTAGGTTTGTCCTTTTCTAGTACCTGCATGGTCATTTGTAAATCAACATCGACATTAAAAATGAAATACAGAAAAGACCAGCAAAGCTACATAATGCATTTAAAAGCACAAAAAATATTTATAAGCAATCTTCATCTATTGCCAAATATATATCACGCAATAAAAAATTGAACATCTATTAGTTTTAGAGACTGCACTTATGAGTATAAATTAACTAGATGATTTTTATTGCCAAATATATCATATTTAGTTTTCCTAGCAACATCAAACTCAATGGTGATATTTATGAAAAGAAACTTAATATTCGTTTGGCTTAAGATAATTTACTTATAAGGAATATCTTAGTTGACGAATATCATAAAGATATTCTCTAATTAGTGCTACTAAAATAATATTATTTTAAAAACAACTTGAAAGGAATTAATATATTCATCCTAAGGGATAAGAAACTACACAAGAGAAACCACACATAAGATTGATTTATTATTTTTATTGACATAGCCATCATAATTTACTATGGCAATCATTTCCAAGTCTAAGATATCAAATAGAAGTATGATTTTTCAATCATTTCAAGTCTGGTTTTCTAAACAAATGTTTGAAATTTCAGTCATAGTTAGATGCTAAGTTTGTAATGATTTTGCACTATGAATTGATGCAAATAAATGTTTATTCATTACATTTCTATGTCATTTATGTATGCAATATCTTGTGAATGAAATCTGAAGTAAACAAACATCAAGCTTCATGTTTGGCTTACAATTTGCAAAACATATTTTCACAAAAAAATCAGGGGTAGACCATTACATCCTATATTGAATAATAGAAAAATGATGAGTTGACAAATCTCTAAAGTTTCTCCTGAATCACCATTTGTGGGTATGGATAAATCATTCGTTCAATAACACATATTTTGTGGCACTATGTTTCTATACAATATTTCTACACAACAGATAACATTAAATTGTCTTCAATGCAAATTTTTGATCTCTCCACTGTATAAAACATGGAAAGAATTAGATGCAATGTAGCTAGTTTGGTGAAAATTCAAACTTGAGGCTTTTGGAATTTTTGTGGCCAAAATGTAATGGATTTAGAAGTATGCTTTTGGGGTTCTCCTTTTTATCATTGGTAATGCTAAAGATTATCAATTTCCTAATAAAATAATGAAAATCATAATGTTATTTTCTGGATGGGTCACATATAAGGGATATCTGTTACATTAATCATACCTTGATGCGACCATAGATCCCATTTTTAAATTGCATTTTTGAAACAACATTTTAAAACAATGCATGGTTTTAGAATACACGGTTTCCTGTCAAGTCTCACCACATGGCTATTGTCATTCATATATACTATCTACCATTATAGTGTATAGTTTACAAGTAGACTTTTGGCATTTGTTAAAAACTGCACGTGTCTTATATGTGTTTCTACATCTTGCATTCTCCTATAAACGTGGAATGGGAGCATTCATACAAGGACACTTATCCTACTTTTTTAACATGATAAATCTAAAGATCATAAGCATCATAATAGCTTTCATATAAAATTCAAGTCTATTCCTAATATTTCAATGTTTTTGAAGATTGCAGTTACAGTAACAATTCACACTGTCTCTCATTCTCCAGACCATTGTTCCTCAGTTCAGGTCGGTGTGAATTGAACCCCATTTTCACTTTTATAGTTGGGATTTTGTGGGGACTCAATTTGGTATTGATTTATTATCTCATTTTGTATTTTGATTTGTTTTGGTAGATTTATATCCCTTTGAATTCCTTCCTAGTGTGTAATTGAAATTTTATATTTTGTAGGCAAATTTTGGATGCCAATTCCAATGAAGTCGATTCAATTGTTGTTTTGGGCTCTTTATCATAATGAAAAGTCAAGTAATTATGCCATATTAGGCAATGTGTGATACTTCTTGAGAGGGTCTACTTATCATACAATGATGGAAGGTGTTACATTATCTCAACAATATAATTCCCAGCTGCAGCGATAGATATACAATAATGAAAGGAGCAATGTTTACCAGTTTGACAGGAATTCTCAGCGACAAGAACAAAAAGAACCCATTTTAGTTTTTTCAAATCTCTCTGGAGCAAAAAAGGAAGGACCCATGTTTATGCCACCGCCATTAATATCCCAAAGATTTTTTTCAGATTCCTTGCCACTGCCATTATTGATATTCTGGGTAGTTTGGAAATAAATTTAGTTTGTTTGATATTCTTGAACATTGTTTCATTTTTTCCTTTTAGTTTTTTTTTGCACTTGGATTATCATTGTATTTGCATAATGTTTGTACAAAATGGATAAAAGGTGATCTAATATTTTATGTCATGTGGGTTCTGTTATGCGCTACATACCCTTCCCTACATTTTGTGTTCAAAATGTCAAGTCCCCTTGTTTTCTTTTCTTTCTTTCTTTCCCTCTTTGTTTTTGGCTTGGTTCCCTGTTTCTTCTGGGATCCTCTGGTCCAGTCTGGTCTTTTCCTTTCTTTTTGGGTCTATTGTTTCCTCTAGGACCTATTTTTAGGAGTGCCATTCCCAAGTGGTGGTTCTGGATCATTTGCGTCTAGCTACCATTGTTCTCTTTCTTTGAGAGTGAATGATTGTTGGGTTTCTTTTTTTGGGTCTAGACCCCATTGCTGGTGTGTTTCTCAAAGTTACTTTTTGTAACTAATGCACTTTCATAGGCATTATTTAAGGCCTTTTACCTTGTTATTTTACACTTACTGCAAGCTATTTTTACCTTCTGGCAAATTTTCTGGAGAGCAAAGTGATTTGTTTTTTGAGCTGAGACGTCTGAGCTAGAAGGTGTGGAAGTGTGTTCGTTGGTTTTGGTGGAGTCTTTAGGTGACAGAGTGAAGTGGTTTGTAGCATCCCCATTCAACATTTTGAGGTTTAGGTAGGCTCTTGAGCTTTTCCCTTTGTTCTTATTCTGTTCTTCTTCCTTTGGTTTTGTTTGTTTCATTTTTCTTCTTTCTCTGTGATTTTCTCATTGTTTTCATTGGCTTCTGTGTGTTTTTTGTCTGTGTGTGTTTGTTCATCGTCTATTCATTCTATCCATTTTAGGGATGTGTCTATCATTCAACATGATGTTATCTTTGATTCTGATGTGTCTCCTCCCTTTCATAGCCATCATTTCAGAAGGGGAGACACTCACTCAATTGGGCAATAAATTTTGTAAATATTGGGTTGTTTCCTGCCAGGGAGTCTGTAATTCTGCCTGGTTTTGGCTGTGTAAATTGTTTATATATTCTATGAATAGCCTCTAAATACCTTGTAGAGGTTATTCTATGTATATTGTCTGTAAATTCAGGTTTGTGAGCGATGAAGGTTTGAGTCTTCAAGTTCTGGTAGCTCGCTATATTTTTAGTGTCATCTATTTCAGTTTTGCGAGTGTGCAACACTCCATTTTATTTTTTTCTTAGAGACATGGCGTCTTTGAGGGGTCTTCCCAGTTGGCTTTTTCAAAAGAAATTCTTGGGGAGCTTATGTCACCCTAATTCCTTATGAGGCCATCAGGCCATGTCCCCCCAATAACCCGGTTCACCACCTTGGTTGGTGTAGCCTTGGACGTCAAAGTGATGAACATGCTAGTTGCAGAGGCCATCTCACTTGTAGGATGTTAGTATTTTCTCTCTCCTTCTTCCTTTCTATCTTAATGCTAGAATTAATTCACATGATCAAGAATTCAAAATTTGTCCCAAGTGGAATTCATGCTACTCACACTAGCACAGCTGTCCAATAAATGTTATTACTCAGCTGAGTGGACATGCGCATGTTAGAGTACAACAACAAGGCTACCTATCTTATCACTAATGATTTTTGTCTTGTAAAGTTAATTTCAAGCATGTTAGTAAGCCTGACCTTTTCTACCTCATGTGAACCCTTTTGGGTCATCGATGGATCCTTGGTAAGTAAGAAATGTTCATGTGTTAAAATAATATTGAATTGCGAGCATATGATCCCATCTAGGATGCCTTAACATTTCTCTATTTTATGTGAAAAGGGGAAGTCACTCTCAGGGCCTCAAGAATATGGAACCTTTTAATGTTTATATACTAACAGTTTTCCAGTTTGTAGGTACAGTTCGAAGAAAGAAAGAAATAGATTCAGGGTCCACACCTCCCAGAAGTCCAGAACTCCTTGGTGCCTCTGTAGACACCAGAAAGAGGAACAAGATAGAGAAAAAATTGGTAAAGCTTCTGCTAACCCAGAATTATAATAATAAAGAGACAATCCATGGTTCCCAGATTGAGTCCACACTTAAAGAGATCACCGACACAGATGTCAATACCTGGGCTGAATTGTAGGGCCTTATTCAAATGATCCATCAGCTTCGACGCTTCAATGACTCTATCTCAGTTAACTTAGCGACATCGGGAATTATTCAAGAAACTAGTTTTCCATGCTCAGTACAAGTGCCAGAGCTAATTTTTCTCTTGGCTAGGGGTTATCACCAAGGCTGTATGGCTGCTATATTGGTTTCCCCTAATCCCCTTGGATTCTCAGTGTCCATCATCACATTAGACCATGATGCCACTGCTAGAGGGTGGCATATCCCACAAATTTTAGGAGTTGTTTCTCTAACCAAGGCCGAGTGCATCTAGCAGTATGAGGACGTGACAAATAGACTGACGCCACCTCAACATGCACTAGGTGAAAAGTCCACATCGGAACCACAAGAAGATACATACATAAATTCCTCATTCTGACTACAAGGAACCTATCCAGGAGGGAATTATCTTCTTATGTAGGATCTTCAAGGAGCCACATGCCCAGGAATTCTCCCCCTGGATGTATTATTTCTTATATGGTATGACCACCAACAAGGCACTCTTCAACTGGACTGACATCATTGTCAAACATGTAGACATCCAGATGAGGAAGGTCAATATAGAGTGGAAGTTCTACATGAATTTATACATCCTTTGGCCACTTTCACAAAAGTGACAGGGGATCCAAGGTTTAACAATGGTTGGTGTTCTTGGGGAAGGACCCAGACAGGTTTCTCCGTGTGTCCACTTCCCTGAAATTCAGTGGGACTAGAGTTTCCCACATTTCTACAGAGTCAATGATGCCTTCATCTTTCATGGGATAAAGGCAATAACTGATGATCAAGGATTTAGATTTTCCCCACAGGCCATGAGCCTAGTTAGTGCATGGGGTTGTTACTTCATCTAGTTTTTCTGGCACACTTACATTCGAGTGTCTGGCTTCTCCAGAGAACCCTTCCTGTTACCCAAACATTTTGGGGATAGGATAGTTTTTTTAGAGTTTTGTAGGCAAATTTTGGAGCCTCATGCCTTGACTTCCCTCAAGAAGGTCACTACCCCAACATTCCCTTTCATTTGCAAGGAATACTGTCGATCCCTCACCATGGCCTGGGAAGAAAATGAGCTAACTAGCTTCAACTTAAAAAAATATTCTTTTAGCCGCAAGGATTATGATCCCCTTGGGCCACTAACATGATTGATGCCAAATGAGGTAAACCCCCATGTTTGACACAGAATATTTTTGGCCCAATTGCCAGGATGATTATGATTTCTGAAGGCGACACTATACCAAGATAACAAAAGGGATGACAGAACAACTCAATCTCTAGACATTCCCACAAACTATTTTGAACACCGGGCCCAAAGAGGACCCTAAGTATAAAAGTGCAGATATAGATAACATGGACCTCCCATTGGTGGATTATGATACACCATAAATTTTTGGATGTCGAGGCAATCTCGAGAGAAGATATTGAGTGCAGCCACTCATATTTTGAGAAGGTCTACCCAAAGGGTGTCCAGTTGGACAAAAATTTTGTGGGAGCCTCAGGTTCTCAAGCCCCAGAGCAATCCAAAGCCCATGGTAAGAAGAAAGTTGGCACCCCACCTCAGGTATGAGACCCCATTTTGGCCCCCCTGATAGAGAAGTTGGGTGAAAAGTTGGAGAACTCCTAGAAATTAATGGATGCAACAAACTCTGGATGGACTTTTGCTCTTGGAAATACCCTGGTAGGCTCCTGTCCCCCACCGAGAGGTTCTCCATCCCTGGATATTTTGTTAAGTGCAACATGTGAATCAAAAATTGCTAGAATAGTGGCAGCTGTAGAACTTGAAGTGCCACTCAAAAGAAAGAAGAAAAGGTAAGTCGGTCCCCGTGAAATAAAGATTTGGGCCTGGAGCCCAAAGATGTACTTGAGGTTGAGGTACTTTCCTCCTCTTCCTCCTCCTAGAAATTGGAACATCCAGAGAGTCCCCTAGAGATAGCATAGATCAACGTCAATGAATTCTTCCCAGTGGGTGATCTCAGAAAATTGTAGGGTATGGTTGACAGTACCATAGAAGGGACATCAAAACAAGGAGTTGATGTTCCCATACTTGAGTTAACAGGGCCAGAAGATGTGGTGTCCCAAAAGGAAGATGAGCCCCGACATGAAGAGACCAAAGGAGAAAAGGAAATGACACAAGAATAAGAGAGTGAACTGGTCACAGAGTAGGTGCCAGCTGAAGAGGGAACCAGACTTTGGAGATAAACCATAACCTTTGACGCTATGCCCCTTGACTTCATTAGCAAGAAAATTTTTCTGCCTCCATGGGAAATAGTGGCTGACAAAGTCACAACCATATTCCAACAAGTAGATTTGAATGAACTACCTCAGCCTCCTCCACCATATAGCCCACCTATGAACAAAATTCTGGAGGGTGATGAGGAGGGAAAAAAAGAGCATCAAAATGAGGACCCCATTGACAAAGTGGAAAATAAATCAAGAGGGGGACCCAAGCTGAACCCTGGAGACACTCCAAGTTTGGGGACAGTAGTAGGAAGGCCAGAAATCCCATCGAAGTGTCTAGTGGAAGCCCGTAAAAGAAAATCCCCAACCACAATCACATCTCCACTATCACTTTCCAAAATGTTGGTTAAGGGATAACATGATAATAATCCCAGGAAGGTTCATACCATTCACAACACTAGAAGGGCCCCAGATGAAAATATTGTGGCAACAGTCACTGCACCTCCAGCAGGAAAAGAGGATTTTGAGGTAGTTTCGAAAGAATATGTGATCACAGAGGTGTCTCTAGGTAAAATAACTCAATAGTGGGAATTATACCTCCTAAAAAAAGAGGGTCAGGCTATTCAAGCCAGTATGAGAAGTATTCTCATAAGATATAGGAGTTGAAAGTATCCAATGCCAATCTTTAAGGGCTCCTAATAGAATTAGTGCACCCCCTCACTTCTGAAACACCTAGACCCTCAATTCCTGGGACACCACTACCACAAAATGATGTTGATGCTCTGAAAGCTATGAAGAAGAAGGCATTAGCAATGGATGAGTGGATTTCTCATTAGGTTCGAGTCATCAAAAGTTTCATGTCTAAGTCTCTCCAAGACTTTTTTCGGGTAAATGATTTAGCAAAGAAGATAGAGGCCACCATTCCCTAGTGGTAGAGAGAGATCAAGAAATATGAAGAATGGAAGGATACCTCGTTAGAGATTCTGAATCTCGGGGAAGATGAGTTAATAAATACAAGCATTCTAGGGGATGAATCATATGGGTTCCTCCAACATTCAAAGTCTAAAATGGCAAGCAACTGGTATGAGTGATGGAAGAAGAACTATAGGTGGTTTGGACTCCATTGGACTAGTTTGCTACCCTCATCCAAGAGATTACATTGATTGATCCTCTCAGCCTCAGGACTTATAATCTCGTCAATTCTATAATTGGCAAGTTTGATGAAGTGGTCGAGGCTCAATTCTGACCTAGGGGAGATTTTAGTAGCACCACCATGGTGGAACTCTCCCAAATGTTACTCAAATCCCATGGCATGGCCAAGGTGGCTGTAGAATGAAAAGATAAGGCCGAAGATGTCATCCTCCATTTTGAAGGATCTTTTGATCACTGGGATTGCTTTAAGGATGTAGAAGAAGATGGTATACTCCAGATTCTAGAGGCATACGATAAATTCAAGGGCCAGTAATATTTCCTAGACTCTAGGGTTCGTTCAATAGAAGCACAATACAAAAACATTCTTTATTCTTTGAGTGTAAACTCTAGGATCTCAGACTCTGAGTCCCCAATTTTGTATTCTTTTTAGTGATACATGTTGACAGCTCTATCGAGGTGACCAATCACTATCTATAGTATGAATTCAGGTCTGTCACCATCCTTCAAGACATGAACGGTCACTATTGGCCCAAAAAATCACTGCAGACACCTCTTGGGTCCTAAGACATCATTCTAGCATTTAATATCTAGTGTATAGAGGCCTGCTCAATCACTGAAGCACATAAAAGGATTAATGAGGGCATATGCCCCAAGTCACTTAGGGTAGGTCCATTGCATCTGCAAGTACAAGGATGGTTTTTCCAAGGGCAGTTTTCCTTTAGCTTCTTTCTCTCTTTCCTCTCTTTTCTTCTCAAATGATTGTATTAAATCAGGGAAATTCTAACAACACAAATATTACTGGTTATAAATATTGTAATATAATGTAGCTAGCTAGTGTAGGGATAGTCCCTTAGGTAGTTATAATTTTCTATAAATACAAAGTCTGATCCCACTCCAAGGGTCGACAAATTCATGATTTTTTTATCCACTAGTAATACAAGATTTTAGTTTTATAGAAATCCTGTTGTTTTTAAGTTTAGAGTAGATTAATGCTCCCTTGGGGTCACTAGTGTAACTACCCATGATGTTGGATTTGAAGTTAATGAAAGAATGAGAAACACCATTTAGCCCCATGCCTTGTGCTATTTCTGGTCTCAAAATTAGCAAACAATTTCTATGTTGTATGCTTCCATATGTCCTTTGTTCAAGTTCTTGCAATGATTTAGTGAAATATGTTACTTTGCTACTGATATATGTATAGTTGAAGATTGTATACATATGTTTATTATTTCTTACTTCTTTTCATCGAGAACTTTGTCGATGCTAAGGAAAAGTATGTATAGACACCTAAAATTGACCAGGTGTATGCAAAGGATTAAAAATTGTAAATCTCAGCCAAATACCTCCAATGCCATCTCAATGCATTAAAATGGATCAAATCAAGTGGACATTTATCAAGCAAAGTGGACAAAAATCAAATTAAATCAAAGGATTAAATAATCATGAAATCAAATAATTAAATTCAAGCCTACATGGGATTAATCAAAATTATGCAATTGATTTTAATCAATTAATTGTATAGTTTAAATCAAAAATATCAAATCCAACCCATTCACCCTTCCATGGCTAAATTAATTAAATGATTGAGTTATTTAATTCCTAATTTCTTTGAGACAACCAACCAACTTTCCCTCCATTTAAGAACACCTCAAAGCTTTTGACTTAACCAAAGTTTATCATGATCAACTCACTCTACCCCCTACCCTTGGGAAATTGCTATAAATACAAACCATTTTATTTGTGTTTGGGATCCAAGAATTTCAAGAGCAAGGCATCCTTATTATAGGCATTTGGAGAGCATTTGAGAGCTTTTGAAAGCATTTCAGCATTTTCATAGTATTTAGATTATCATCTTTAATAGCATTTGTTGATCTAATATCATATCTTGGAGCATTTTGAGCCAGATTTGAGCATTGTTTATCATTTATTTATCGTTATAGGATTGTGCTTGGGAGAGATTAAGACTGAGAGCTCTCTTAACAAAGCTTAGATAGAGAACCATGAGGTGATATGGGCTTTAAACTTCAAATCTTGGATTAAATAACATTTTCTTTCCATAGAGTTGTTGCTTATTATCCTAATTTCATGAAGGTGTTAATCTTACATAGACAAATGGCGCCCACCGTGGGGCTTTAAGCCTCTTTTATAACATTTTAATCTTAATATTTTGTGTGTTTTGCTTATTCTTTGCGTTATTTTGTAGAAAAATAGGAAAAGAGCCACCTATGCAATATTCAGAGCCACCTGTGAACAATAAAGCGTCGCCTACAGAGTTTCTTTCATCTCCATCTTTCGTTCTTCAGCCACATGCTAGATAAAGTGTGTTGCCTACTAACTTTCAACAGCCGCATTCTAGCAACCTTTGGCCACCTTTTCTACTTTTTGTGCCGCCTGTTATTTCTATTTATCCACCTGTAGATTATTTTAAGCCGCTTAGTAAGATTTAAAATCCGCTTAGAAAGTTTCTATTTATGCTTAGCAACACTTAAAATGCCACCTTTTAGCTGTTAAATGCTGTATAAATATTTTTGTTTTAAATCAGGTTTTTAATGGTTTGTTCATTGTTTTGACTATTTTTTTTTGTCCTGCAGATGAAAAATCACCCGAAAGTGTAGAAACTAGAGAAATGGGTCACAAGGCTTAGCAAAGAGGTGAGAATCAAGGTTGAAAATGACAAACAAATACATGCAGCTAATCTCTTAGAGAGTTTATTTGAGGAGGAACACTTATATGATCACTACATTACAATGTTTTTTGCTTACAAACAAAAATTTCCCACTCTTTAATTGATTTTCATGCCTAGTTCTTTAAGCTTTGATTCGATAAATTTTCATTAAAAGAGCTTTTAAGAGGGAATTTGTCATTTTAGATTTCTAAATTTTCTTCACTTTGTCTCTATTTGTGTTGACTAACTTGTTGGAGGAGCCAGAGTGGGAACGATCGCCACTAGGTGAGTGGAAATAAACCAAATCAATCAAAAATGTGCCTAGCCTTGCTAGCTTCGAAAAATAGGTATTTATCTAATCAAGCTTGCATTGCTTAACTTGTGGAAAATTCTTTGAATCTAACATAATTAGGGACACCCTACTATTTTTTCGTTCAAACAAGACATTAGGTATATGTTCTCAACTTTTCAAAGTTATTCAAAAAGAGAAAAGTGTCAAGTTTGGGTGGTAGAAGGAAAGGGAAGATTAATTGAACCACACATCTCATTTTTAAGAACCTCCTTTTCAAGAGGTTGAAAATGAACAATTTTTCTTGAGGTGTTTGGAACAAAGAAAAACAATAGGGATATGCTCTTCACTCTTTGAGTGAATCATATTCCGAAACTTGTTGGACTGAGTTTGGTTCTTTCTTTCCATATTCATGCTAGCTAAATAGAGCTTTAGAGGGCCTGCCTCCCGATAATTTCCTTACAAGGATGGTGAGAGGGAATGACCCAAAGTGGGAGATATTCACTTTTACCATGATGTCGTCTGACCCACTATAAATAAATGCACTTTACCTTAATCAAAAAGTGACTAAACCTTGTGCAAGCCATCCTCACTTCCTCTAATAGTCCTCCGGGATTGTGCAAAATTATACTTTCATGCGTGTGGGAAGCCGGCAAGGGGGCAAAGGATCTTGACAAGATTTAGAATGGAAACGATTGAAAACCTTGATAAAATAGCAGACCTATCTTTGTAGAGTCATTGTTAAAAGACAAATTTGTTTGACTCTAAGTTAGACTATTTGGAAGAAATTCTTGTGCAAACCTATAAAAACATCTAAGAACATACACTTTTAGTGTGGTTTTAGGGATATGGTACAACTTTGATCTATGTATTGAGCTTGTACTCTATTTTCATTCAAGATTATTTTTTTTGACAATGTAATAAATGAAATAGGGTTTAGGACATTATTTGTTAATTGTTGTTTGATTTGCTTAGAGTATATTGATTTCCTTAACCCTACTTTATATTTAATTGAATTGTATTGATTGTGTATTGCAATTTTGATTAGGGAGAAGATAAGATGTTCCTCTTTTATTCCCAAATGCACAAATAGGAGATCCAAGTTGATCAACCCCAAGGAATGGCTAATACACAAATGAATCAACTATTTGGAAAGGAGAATAACAAGAAGGGAATCTTAAATTATGTTAAGTATATGTATAGAAATGATATATGACATTAATTGAAGAAATAGGAGAAATGTACTAACCTTGAAATATTGCAGATCAAAGAATGTTGTTTTCTGAGGTCTGTAGACTGTTTCTAGAAAAACTGACAGTTGATCTCAAACCGAAACATAGAGACAAACAAAACCCAAAAATATTTTTCTGTTCCAATGTCATCTTATGAAAAAGGTTGACCTTGACCCAGAAATGTCAACCCTCACCCAATAATGTCGACCCTGACCTACACAAGTCTGACAGAGAATCTGTTCGCACCGTCTGAAAGAAAGCTGAAAAGGGTATCCAGATCTAGTCTCAAATCTACAATTTTGAACCTGTACTTGCAAGAAAAAGAGGATTATTTTTTGTGGGGGAGGGGTTTTCCTTAGTAAAACCCTAATTTAGGAATTAACCTTGAAATCAATAAATTACAGAATGCTAGCAAGTAGTAGAATTGAATCTAACAGTGAAGCTATGATATTCAATAGATATATAATTGAAATTCAAATGTATGCAAGTATGTAAGTATGAAAGAAATGGACTTTAGAAACCATAAACCTCCATTATTGTATGCTTTAAATCCACCTTGAAGAGATGATGAAAGAGTCTTGAGGATGCACAAAGGATCTTGAAGGAAGATCACACCACCATGATGGCTAGATCTAGGGTTTGAATGATGAATCTTGAATGTTTGCACCTAATCACTTCAAAGGCTTGAAAGATTGAATCCTTGATCTTCAATGGAGAACTTGAATTCTTGAGAGAAAGACTTGAACACCTTGAGAGCTTGGAAATATGTATAACTTTGGATGCTTGAACTTTTTTCTTCTTGAAAAAATCTTGATTAGAGCTTTTTGCACTTGGAAGACTTAGATTCTTCCTTTTATATGAAATTAGGGAACAATATTCTAAGGAGGCTGACATAGGATAATTAAATTCCAATTAGACCCATGCCCCTATAAAATGACCTATATAAAATATAATTTAGGAATCAACGCTTCAGAACCCAAAACAGCCGACTCAAAAGCCGTAAAACTAGATTTTTGATGACCCCCGACAACTGACAAGCTTCCTATTTTGAAAGGGGGACCTTGGTCAAGGTCGAGGTCAACCCTAACCTAGGTCAAGGTCAAGGTCAACCCTGACCTAGGTCAAGGTCAAGGTTGACCTTGACCCATGGGGCCAGAACCCCTAGAAAATATGCCTGGTGGGGTAGGAGGTGCTCGGAGAGGCCCAATCAGGGTCCTGGACAGGCATAGAAGAAGTAGATGATGTAGAAATAGGAGGTGATATGATAGAGGTAAAAATGTCCACTAATGAGGGATAAATTCTCTTAACATGGAAGTGCTTCCATTTTAAGATGATACATTAAGCCCCCACTTTAGCGGGACTATGGAAATCGAATGTGCTCATGGTAAAGTTAGAGGAAAAGGATCCTAGTGGAATGCAACGAGGTAGAATATCACTAAGTTAGGGAAATGAGCCCCAAAGCCAAGGATTCTAACTCAATATACATACATACAGATATGCAAATAAAGAGCAATCAATCATAGAAAACATACATGACTACATAAGTAAGACAAGAACAACACCATAGATAACATAGCTTTGTGATCTAATCCTACTAGCATGAAAGCGAAAAGAGAGAAAAGAGAAAGTGGTTACCTCACCTAGTAAGATGTCCATCTTACTATGAATCACCAAGGAGGGAGAACCCCCAATAGGTTCACCCAAAAAAACTATGCTTATAATTGTAAATGCGTCTTCTGACGACTTTTGAAAATATCCATAGATCAACATTCTTGTATCACTATGGAATATAAAATGTGTGTCCATTTAGGATTTAGAAACTTATGTGCATTACATTTCAAGGATTTAGCATATTGTAAAAATAAAAAGGGTGCATATCTCTTCAGGATTTAGCAACTTATGTGCGTTACCTTCCAAGGCTTTAGCAAACATAAAAGTAAAAATGCGTGTCTCTTCAGGATTTAGCAACTTGTGTGCGTTACCTTCCAAGGATTTAGCATGCTGAAAAATGTAAATAAATATAAAATATAGTATAAAGGAGACCCTATATATTCCCCCCTCCTTATCATGGCTACCCACTAGGCAGGATAAGAAAGAGGAAGAGGATACCTACTTCTCAAGGTAAGGAGATATCCCGCTTTACAACAATGTACACAATATTCTTAGTGAAGAATATTGACCCTTACATCCAAGAACATAGATAATTGTGAAATGAATATGTCACTTATGGAAAAAGGATCCTCAAAGAGGAAGATATCTTATCAATAAGAGCCCTACCAGAGAGGAATTCTTAGGATAAAATGTCATCTTCAAAAAGCAGGAGGGACCCAAGCTTCAACCATCAAGTTCCTTGCAATAAAGAGGATGAGGAATCTTGGAATGAAGGATAGCAAACTCTAACCAAAAAGAAATGGAAAGAATTTATAAAGAGCATAATTTGCAAAATAAAGAAGAGGTTATGACCTAGGACATTCACCTCTCAAATTAGGGGGTATCAATGGTCAAAACATAGATCTTTATAGAAAAATAATGTTTGCAACATAAACAAATGACACTAAGCTAAGGAAAGTAGATCCTTAGATAGAGGTAGAAGGAGTAAATACCTTACCCCCCAGAGATGATGGAAAGGTATATATCAAATTATATCAACAAAGTTATAAAAATAAGAGATCTTTACAAAATAAGATGTCCTAGAAAGAATATCATGAGTGTAAGAAGTTGTAAGGATAGAATGCAGAAAGAATAACCAATTATACTCAAAACAACATTCATGCTAAGAGGATAATGGATCTTATAACACTGTAATAGAATACCTCTTGCCCCCTAGTTTAAGAGACAAGAGGAGAATCATAGTCTAACTTGTAGAAGAAGGAGGGGAATGCCCTATGTCAAAATTATGAAGAAATTGTAATACCGCTCGGGAATAAGATATAATTCCATGAGAAGCTCTATCTCTAACATATAATTTGAAATGCACACAATCAGCAAGTAAATGTTTATTACTATTGTGGAAAGGAAATTTTTACTTATGTAAAGCATTTCTCAGAATAGGTTTAAAGTTTTCTTTCTTGGAATTCATTAATTGGACATATACTTTCTTAGCCACATCTTGAGGAGTATCAGAATGATCTAAGGTAGGTGTTGGAAGAATAATATCAAGAGGAGGATGATAGTTAATATCAGCCACATGAAATTGAGAAGATGAATAACCTATACCATGCATATCTTGTTTAGGAGATACATTGATTGGGTTTTTAATGCCATGTTCATTAACACCAAGCCCTAAACCCTTATAACCTTGTTTATCTACCATAGTGTATCCAGTAGTATACCTATCTTTCATAGAATCTATGGGATATTATTGATTATGATGCTTATGAGAGAATGTTGTGTAAGGTGGAACAATGGTTTTAGGAGAAGTTTCTTTGTATTTCCCTTTATTATCATCATGGATAGGATAAGAAGGAGAAGGTAAATATAGAAATTCTTGCACATCCTCATCTTGCACCATAGTTTGAGCCTTAACAAAAGTATGAGAAGAACTAGGGATGGAAGATGGAAGAATAGGAGTGGGATTATTAGAAATGATTGGATTGGGAAGGTTAAGATTAGGATTAGGAAGATTAGGTAATGGAGTATCATCTACCAAATTCTTCACATAATCTAAAAGATCAATAAGTCCATTACACAAATCCTTAATTAATGTTTTGAAAGTAGGGAGACTAGTATTGGTCAATCTTAAAATATCATAAGCAAGTGAAACATGAAGATTAGCAAACATGATAAAATGGATGACACTCTCGTAGACATCATAGGTACTATAAAGAGATGCTAAAAGAAGTATAATTAGAAAAATAGCCATACACAAAAATAATTACATGATGAAAATGCAAGAAGTGATTGTGTATTTTAGAAATGCAAATATTAATGTAAGATGTAAATCTAACACCAAAGAGAAGGAGTTGTCTATCGTAGGTTCACCAAAATGTAATATATGAAATAGGGTTTAGGAGATTATTTGTTAATTATTGTTTGATTTTCTTAGAGTATATTGATTTCCTTGACCCTATTTTATATTTAATTGAATTGTATTGATTATGTATTGAAATTGTGATTAGGGAGAAGACAAAATGTTCCTCTTTTATTCCCAAATGCACAAATAAGAGATCCAAGTTGATCAACCCCACGGAAGGGCTAATACACAAATGAATGAACTATTTGGAAAGGAGAATAATAAGAAGGGAATCTTAAATTCTATTAATTATATGTATAGAAATGATATATGATAGTAATTGAAGAAATAGGAGAAATGTACTAACCTTGAAATATTTTAGATCAAAGAATGTTGTTTTCAAAGGTCTGTAGACTATTTCTGGAAAAACTGACAGTTGATCCCAAACTAGAATGCAGAGACAAACAAAACCCAGAAATATTTTTCTGTTCCGATGTCATCTTATGAAGAAGGTCGACCTTGACCCACAAATCTCAACCCTAACCCAATAATGTCCACCCTAA
This sequence comes from Thuja plicata, assembly GCA_018584345.1. NCBI lineage: Eukaryota > Viridiplantae > Streptophyta > Pinopsida > Cupressales > Cupressaceae > Thuja > Thuja plicata. The sequence continues at coordinate 2,772,800 of MU224611.1, read as the reverse complement.
CCTGCACAGGTTTGACAGAGAATCTGTTCGCGCTATCTGAAAGAAATCCGAAAAGGGTATCCAGATCTAGTCTCAAATTTGCAATTCTGAACCTACAAGAAAAAGAGGATTGTTTGTTGTGGGGGAGGGGCTTTCCTTAGTCAAACTCTGATTTAGGAATTAACCTTGAAATCAATAAAGTACAGAATGCTAGCAAGTAGTAGAATTGAATCTAACAATGAAGCTATGATATTCAATAGATATATAATTGAAATTTAAATGTATGCAAGTATGTAAGTATGAAAGCAATGGACTTTAGAAACCATAAACCTCCATTATTTAATGCTTGAAATCTACCTTGAAGAGATGATGAAAGACTCTTGAGGATGCATAAAGGATCTTGAAGGAAGATCACACCACCGTGTTGGCTAGATCTAGGGTTTGAATGATGAATCTTGAATGTTTGCACCTAATCCATTCAAAGGCTTGAAAGCTTGAATCCTTGATCTTCAATGGAGAACTTGAATTCTTGAGAGGAATACTTGAACACCTTGAGAGCTTGGAAATATGTAGAACTTTGAATTCTTGAACTTTTTGCTTCTTGACAAAATCTTGATTAGAGCTTTTTGCACTTGGAAGACTTAGAGAAAATGAGAGAGAGAGAGACTTCCTTTTATATGAAATTAGGGCACAATCTTCTAAGGAGGCCAAAATAGGATAATTAAATTCCAATTAGACCCATGCCCCTAGAAAGGGATGTATATTAAATATAATTTAGGAATCAACGCTTCAGAACCTGAAACAACTGACCCGGAAGTGGGAAAACTAAATTTTTGATGACCCCCGATAGCCGACAAGATTCCTATTTTGAAAGGGGGCCCCTGGTAAGGGTTGAGGTTGACCTTGACCTAGGTTAGGGTCGAGGTCAACCTTGACCCAGGGGGCTAGAATAGCTAGAAAATATACCAGGTGGGGTAGGAGGTGCCCGGAGAGGCCCAATCAAGGTCCTGAATAGGCACAAAAGTAGGAGATGATGCAGAAATAGGAGGATGATATGATAGAGGTAAAAAATGTCCCCTAAGGAGGGCCAAATTCTCTTAACATGGAATTTTTCTGATCAAAACCCTTAAGTTTTTAAATCTAGAAAAAATAATAAAATTGATAAAACCAACTTTGATCAGCAAAGCGCTGCGTACCATCATTTTAGAGCCGCATACAAACAAAACTGGACCGCTTATAAATCTTAAAATGCCACTTGAAAACACTCAACAACCACATAAGCCACTAGAAATTGTCACATATAATTATTTTAAGACCGCCTATCAACAGGCAAACACCGCCTGCTAACTGCAGAGCACCGCGTACAGTAATTCTAGTAACCGCGTACCAACATTTAAAGGCCACCTAAACACAGGCAAGTACCACCCAGAAAAAAAGAAGGGCAAATAGGGGGCATTTGCCAAGGGTTTGGAAAGATTCTGAAATCATATTTGGATACCCTTTTCGGAGTTATTTCTATCTAGTGCAACAAATAGATCATATTGCTTTGAATATCTATAATGATGAATCTATTTGAGAAATGAATCAATCCTATGGTGGAGAATAATTATCAAAATCAAGCTCAAAATTTCCATGGGACTCCATACGATGAAATAACTAAAGATGAAATATTGGAGGCATCCAAAGATCCTAGGTTTATGCAAACAATGCACTTAATTTGTAAGAATAATAAAGAAGCATATTTCCATAAAAATGACACATCGATCTTAAGGAAGAATGAGGAAAAACAAAAATGATACATCATATAATAAGGCATAATTAAGATCAAATTTTCCTTTCTTTATGATGATGGGCCATCTATATCTTCATCTTCTTTATGAAATGAAACATTTAGGTGTAACAAACCTATCTTGGATCAATAGAAATGTCATGACCACCCTATTTATGATCAAGATAATAAAAAGAGTGAAGAGAAAGGTACCACTTTCAAGAAATACCTAATGCACAAACCTCTATCTAGCTAGGTTTCTCCCATAGCCTTTACTCCTTTCATCCTTTGTCCATCTCACAAAGCTTCACAACTATCCAAATTTCCTCCACCAAAGAGCAAGCCTAATGATGATACTTTTCACGTTGACTATGTCTACCCTCAAGGGCTACCTCTAAAAGAAACCTAAGATAATTTGCATATTTCTGCAAATTGTTTCCATGCTTCAAAGATCTTAGACCCTAAATCTTCATGTGCTTCAATTCCTATTCAAAATGATTCTCCATAATTCTTCCAAACATTCCCCATGCATATCAAAGCATCTACCTTGTCCGTAGAAGTGGATACATGTCAAGAGGATAATCCAAAGAGAAAAGAAACAAGTATCAATAAATATCAAGATCAAGATGTAATACAATCCCCTCCAATATTTTATGAAGGTCCCATATCCATAGAATATTTTGATGACCCCCTTGCACCCTTTCATCTATTCCAAGATGATATCCTTCCATTTCATATGCAAAGTGTCCTTCCAAGCTCCATGTCTAGTCCACTTCCCAAGCAAGATCAAGATATCCCTTCCATCATTTACAATGAACATATTCAAAATCAAGAGAAAAATGTCAATTCTACACCATTTGAAGATCCTTGTCAAGATCGAAGTATCCCATCAACTCCTTGCCATGATCCCCCATATTCACCTTGAGAAACCATCATTCCTCCATATCCCTTGCATGATAATAAATCCCTTCAAGACTCATTTTATCCTATCAAAGTTGTTCCTATGAAATTTCTTCATGAGCCTATTGGTATAAAGATAAATCTTAAAGATGAGAACCTTGACAATGCATCTCATTCCAAAGATATTAATATCCCTTTCACACCTTATCTCCCTCCATTAAAATGCAACCATATGCCTTCACCATCCTCCAAATCCATTTTAGGTTCCTATGTCCCAAAACTAAAGTCTTCATCCTTTCCATCCATATTAGGTCCCTATATCCCTCCATCAACCACGCCTACCATCCCTAGTTCTTCATTCACTTACCATACCATGTATCAAGATCAACGAAGGCACACATACTTGAAGAATGTTCAAACACCAATCCATATGAACCCTCCATATTCTTCCTATTCACTCACAATTCCTAAGTCTTTTGGACGTGCAACATAAAAATCAGAAATTCATGAATCCACATGTGTTTAAAGATCACCATGTCCCATCTAATAGAAATGTGAATGAAAAGAAAAAAAAAGAATATCCAAAAGGCCACAAAGGTCTACAGAGCAAAAATAAATATCCAAAAGGCCACAAAGGTCCACCAAGCAAAAGGAAAAATCAAAGAAAATATGGGTTCCAAAATCCCTCATAGAAGAATTGCATGCACAAGAATCACAAAAGAAAGAAAAATCAAAGAATATGTGGATTCCCAAGTCACTTTTGAAAGACTTTCAGAGAAAAGAAAAATCAAAGTTGACATTCAAGCTTCCAAAGGCTTCCACTCCGTCTCCTTCCAAACATTTTCCACCTTCCAAGTCTACTTTGGGTTCCTACATCCCAAAATCCACTATCTTAGCTACATCCTCACCTCCTTCATCTATTGTTCCTCCATTATTCTACCACCCTTTAAAGTGTGTGTCAAAGTTGATCTTGCTAACATCCACTACATATCTTTTTCTTATCCTCATATTCATTATCCAACACCTACTTTCCATCTTTCCGTGCCTCTTATCCAATCTATGGCAGAAAACATTCACCACCATCTACCCTTATCTTCCATATCTATCCTTTTTCATCGCCTTATCAATATATTTGAGCATCCTAGCCATCACCATGGTTTATTATGGCATATCTTTCAGAAGAACATTGTCTAGAGATCCAGATGTTGGACAAATCTTGAAAAATACAAAAAAAGAAAGAAAAATTTGAAAAAAGAGAAAAGTGCCTTGGTGAAAACCTAGCAATAGTCACCTTGGTAGAAAAAAAAGAAGAAAAAAGTAAAGAGAAATCAATCCATCCTATGGTGCAAACCACTTCTTGTGGCACCTTGGACAAGTACCATGATGAAAACCTGGCAAACAGGCATCATGTGTAATTCCTTCCTCTTGCACTCTACACTTAGGGGAAAGTTTCATCCATGCTATCCTCCATCTTCCTATCATTTATCTCAATTTCATCCATATTCCCTCTTTTACCTTTGGTCTTGACAAGGTTGAACACATCCATGAGCATTAAGTATCTTGACACCGTTATCCTTTCCATCCACTTATTTACTTGTTGCATCCATGCTACCCTATCATGATCTTGCTTCTCCCCAATCCAGCTTCATTATTCCTAAGCAATATTTCCATAATCCCAAATCAATCCCTCATGTACTTCATCACCCCTTTATCTTGATCATGTTATCTTATCCACATCTTATCCAAATGGATCCATTGGTCTTGATAAAAAAAAAATGAAGGATGTAAAGTACAAAATATGTTATCAAAAATCTCTTGACATGTCCACTCTTTTGAGACTACCCACTTTCATGAGATCAGGTCATTATCCTGTATGCTATCTAGAACTACATCATTGGCTTCCATTTCTTTTCATTGTTTTATTATTTTTCCTTAGCTTGGGTAATCTTGAGGAGATGGTTCTAGGGGTCACATTTGCATGCTTCATCCATCATGGTCATTCCATCTCTAATCCATCAACTTCCAAATCCATGTTTCATGTCCTATACCTTGTGTAATGTATAAAATTTGGCTCATAAAGGATTTATTTAAATAATATTTTCATAATGAGATGAGAGACAAATCCTAAGGCCAATTTTAGTTTCTTACCTCATAACCTAGATACCTACCTCATAACCTAGAAGATCTGGAACAACTCATTTTCTGAGGTCTATATTGAGTTTCTGGAAAATCTAATAGTTGATGCTAGACCAGATCGCAAAGATGAACAAAACCCAGAAATGTTTTTCCATTTCGATATCGTCTTATGAAAAAAGGTTGACCTTGACCCACAAATGTCACCCTTGACCCAATAATGTTGACCCTAACCTACGCAGTGTCGATAGAAAATCTATTTGCAGATCTCGGAAGTTTGCTGAAAAGGGTATCCAAATCTAGCCTCAGATCTGTTGTCCTGCACTTGTAACTCCCAAAAATAACACCTGCAAATATCTGAAAAGAGGCATTTTGGGGTAGCTATATAGGGTTTTGCCTTGGTCAAACCCCTGTTTTGTTGATTTCCACGTCCATGAATAGCCGAATATAGAATGTATAGTGTGTGTATATTGTTCTTTTGAAAAGAGTCTTTAAACATGTAATATCAAGATCTAATCCTCTAGATTAACAATCCTAACATAACATAGAAATGGCAAAGCAATGCATAGATTTCAATATAATAAAGAAAGCATAACAAGCCCCCAAGACTAAAGTATTCCTATCAACTCACAATCTATAATTGCTACCCCATGATAATGTCCTTTGAATGCTTGAATGTTGCGAATAGTAGATCTAAAGAGAGAGATTTCTTGCTTCAATGAAGATCCACCATAGCTTGTCCTCCAAAATTCTTGATTGAAGATGATGATATGTCCTCCTTGCTTGTCCTTCTATATCATCCTCTTTCTTGTTTGCATCATCATTTCATCATGTCATCTCCCGATTTCGTTCGATGACCAAATGAACGCAAAAGAGAGTGTTTATATAGAAATCTCAACATAGGTCTCCTAGGGAAATGCAAGGGATCCTAATTCAAGTTCTCTCTCAAATCATGGTCCAATAACAATTACCAACCAAGGAGGAAATGTATTAATTCAAATATCAGAGAAAACACTTCCGCATCTGAACCCGGGGGCCTATTTTAAGTTTCAGACCCCGATAAGCTCCAAATTTGAAAGTTTGGACCAACACTTGATAGAGGTCTATTTCAACCTCACCCTTGACCTAGGTAAAGGTCAACCTCAACCCTGACCTAGGTCAGGGTCGACCTTGACCATGACCTGAGGTTTCTGGCAGGTCACTAGATAGTTGCTGAGAAGTCCCCAGGTCAGTCGGGGACCTAGGAAGGTGGGGGAATATACCAGAATGTTAAGAAGGCCTAAAGGCCTAGAGAGAGAGTAGGATTAAATCCAAGAGGACCAATATATAGGTCCTACCTTGAAAGAAGAGTCATAGAGAGGGAAATCTAGAAGGATCGACTAGATCCTAACCCTAATTTCACGTATACATGTATAATCAAGCATAGATGCAAACCTAATATGAAAACATACTAAATAAGGGTGCTAAACCTATCAAAATGGAAGTGATTCCATTTTTAGATGATACATTTAGCCCCCACTTTAGCTTAGATATGATACAATGTGAATATGCAAGCTAAAGTATCATAAATTATAAAAAGGATATAGGCAAGTCCTCAATGCAAACATCTACAAGAAACCATTAGTAACCGTAACCTGCAGCACACAAGGTTTATGAAAATTCAAAGAGAACCTAAGTATTACTATGGTGATCTTGAGAAGTATATAGAGCCCTGTATGCCCCCTGATTTGGCTTACTAATTTATGGAAGGTGAAACAGGGTGAAAAGGTGATTTCTATATACTGAATATGCAATTTGTTGAAAAATTCCTTTCCTAAACTATTTATAAGGGTCCTAAACCTTCCTAAACTAATTTAAGAGGTTAGTTATCTGAATCATGATTCCAATTCCTCTGATGGCACTGAAAATGGAGCTACCAAACTCAAGTTATGATGAAAAGAATAGATGTCTATCTAAATGCATATAAAGGAAAAATTCGAATTTAACCTAAATAATTTCAAATGAAACCCTAGTAAAACCCTAATTTACTGCCTATAAGTAGGAGAAAGAGACACTTACCACCTCATTCTTTCCATTTGCAGAGTTTGGGGAAGGAGATAGGATGCCAAAGAGAGAGGAATTCTGAGCGAGCCATTTGGAGGTTCTGAGGGAGCACCTGGCCAGTAGACAACCACTACCCAAGGTAAGTTCCTATTTTGAGTGCTTGTAATTGAAGATTTCATGATTTTACAGGGAAGGTCAACCCTAACCCAATAAGGTCAACCCTGACTAGGAAGATTCTATCCTTTTTGGGGGCAGGTTGACCCTGACCCACTAAGGTCAACCCTAACCCATAAAGGTCAACCCTGACCCAAAAAGGTTGACCCTGACCCAAAAAGGTCAACCTTGACCCAAAAAGGTCAACCTTGACTAGGTCAGGTGGATATAGAAGATTTTTGATGTAGAAGTACTGATATGATTCATGTTTGTGCTTGCAGGATCTGGTCCGTCTTCGAGAGCATCCCTTCGGAGGGTTACTATTATCTTTCAGAGGGAGCGTCTCCGAGCTACAACAAGATGAGATATAGTTATTAAGAGATGTGGGATTGTACTAGGTAGCATTCCTACCATAGCTAAGGTTCCATCGGTCCATGATATTAGCCATGATAGAGAGATGGGATGAGGATACTTTTTCCTTCCATCTTCCAATAGGAGAGATCGCGATCACTCTGGAGGATGTGTATAGGATCCTACGACTTCCAGTTTGAGGCAAGCCTGTCAGAATAAGAGTACTGTGGGGTTTGCCTAAGGTTTTTGTAGATATGGAGTATTGTTTGGGATGGGTACCATAGATGAGGACCCAATCAGATCAGATATCATTGGCATCCATACTAGCAATTCTAACACCTTTGGTACGGAAAGTGATGCTATGTATACTTGCTTTGGTTATAGTGCCCAAAAAAAAGGGTATAGTATTTTTAGCACCATTCACCCATCTTGTATGCAGGATGGAGAGTGACAGGGTCACTATCTCATGGGGCCGCAACATGTTGGTTCATCTTTATTACAAGCTGAGTCAGTTGGTGAGATATCAGCAAGAGAGTCTTATAGTGTGCACCTTGCTACAGGTTTGGATGTTTGAGCATTACACATGTACATGACCACTGGGTATTCCTACGATGATAGATGCGAGCACACCAAGAGGCCTTTCCATATTCGCTAGCAGATGTTTGGTAGCACAGAGATATCCTCTTTTTGAGGGTATGCTTTGACCGTATACCAGGTATAGATGTGATATGGAGACCTTATTGTCAGATGATACAGTGGCCGAATACCCGACATCAGTTGATACACTCACAAAAATTTAAGCTGCTAAAAGGTCCTACCAAACATGTCGTGATGCCATATTACTATGATAGGGTGATGAGATAGTTTGGTTTGATGCAGGGAGTCCCTCAGATAGTACCTCGGTATGCATATCTGATGAGATACTATAAGAGACCCAGTGCCATACATCGACCTACAGTAGCTGATATTGTGGATAGTGAGACAAATGAGACCGAGGATATAGAGGTAGCTACTGAGATATCCTACACTGGTGTTAGTAGAGAGTATATCAGATATTGGAGTTTACAGGGGACCCATCCTATCTTCCTCGATGACCACCCCACAGGTGATCCAAGTCCTTCAAAGAGGAACCACCGAGGAGATGACATACCAATAGGAGAGGAGGAGGATCAGAGAGATGAGGAGGACCCTCCCTTCAAGAGAGATCCTATGAAGGAAGAGAGAGAAGAGGAGAGAGAAGAGGAGATGCCCCAGGCTACAGTACAGGGACTGGTGATGAGGCAGACTATGTTGCTCCCTTGAGATCATAGTGTTCTCCTCGAGTGCACAGAGAGACACCACCACTGAGGCCTAGATAGAGCAAGTGATTAGAGAGTAGTCACTCCATGCCCCCACCATCTAGATCCTTTAGTGATGCCTAGGAAGGAGATCCAGGTATGATACAACTTTAGAATGTTTTTGAATAAAGATTTTGTTTGGAAGAAGAATTTAATAAGTCTTATGTTTGAATTTTGCAGGGAGCGTAGCAGAGTGGAGGAGTTTTTTATCTGAGGTTCTGAAGGATACATGTATATCCTACCAACTACCAGCTAGCAAGAGAGAATCCCTTGTAGGACAAAGGGATCCTAGAAGACATGCAAATATCTTCCTATGTGTACAACAAGAGTTGAGGTTATGGAAGGAGAGAGAAGAGAAACTGATGGCTGAGATGTAGAGAGCTTAGGAGTGGATCCAAGAGATGAGCATATCGAGGAGTCACACACAGACTAGCATTCCAACATCCTCATCCTCGCATCATAGATCTGAGAGAACTGGGATTCACCATCCTTCAGAGCATTGTGATAAAGATTGATAGATAAGGCACTTGTGCCACATATGTACCAAACTCAGAAAAGGTTATTTATGAAGAAAACTTTGTTTTTGGAACAATTAGTCCTATGATTTCTTACTTTTTACTTTCATCAATGAACAAAACTTAAAAGGAAAGAGGAAAAGAAGAAATGAATTCAAACTTATAAGCTAATTATTCTATAAGGAACACATACATATAGAAAGAAATGATGATAATAGGGATAATAATGTTTGAGATGCATGATATTAATAGGTTCCCTAAGAGGAATGCCATTCATATCAGAAATTTTATAAGCACCTAAAGTAAAATCCTCAATTACCACAAAGGGCCCAAGCCAATTTGGACTAAATTTTCCTTTCTCAACAGGTAAAGCATTCACATTTCTTTTGTTCTCATATAAGACTAAATCACCTACCACAAATGACCATTCAATCACTTTGTGATTATATTGTTTCTGGAGTGATTTATGATAAGCCTTAATGTGTTCCAAAGCATTTATTCATTGTTCATCTAACATCTCTAATTCTTTTAATCATTGTTCCTAGAAAGTATCTTTGTCAATGATCCCATGAAATGAAACACGCAAGGATGGTATTTCTAATTCCAAAGGCATGATAATGTCAGTCCCATAAACAAGATTATAAGCTGAAGTGTCAGTGGTCGTACGAACACTAGTCCTATAAGCCCACAAGGCATAAGTAAGTTGGATATGCCAATCTTTCGCATGTTTGTTGACTATTTTCTTTAATATTTGTTCAATAACCTTATTCGATGCTTCAGCTTGACCATTAGATTGAGGGTAGTAGGGAGTAGAAAATCTATGTTGTATATGCTATTTATCCATGAATTTCGTGACTTCTTTATTCTTAAAAGATGTACCATTATCTGAAACTATCATTGAAGGAATGTCGAATCGTGCTATAATATGGTTAAGGATGAAATCAGAAATAACATTTGCAGTAGTGGAATGAAGAGGGATAGCTTCTACCCATTTTGTAAAGTAATCAGTAGCTGTGAGAATGTACGCATGTCCTTGAGAAGAAGCCGGTGAGATTTTTCCAATAAGGTCAAAACCCCAAATGCTAAAAGGCCACAGAGCAACTTGATTACAAAGCTCACGAGCAGGAGCATGAATTAAATTACCATGTTGTTGACACTGAGGACAGTTTTTGACAAATGTAAAGGAATCTTGTTCCATTGTTTGCTAGTAGTATCCCATTCTGAGGAGTTTATTAACTAAAGATTTCCCACCAAAATGTCCTCCACAAGAACCAAAGTGAGCTTCTACTAAAGCTATAGGTATTTCGGTCTTGTTAAGACATCTTAATAGTAAACCATTGTAAGAACGTTTGTAGAGTGTTTCCCCTAAAATGATATAGCGGGCTACAAGCTTTCTAATACGATTATGTGTGTTCCTTGTCGCTGACTCTGGAAAAGAATTATCTTTCAAAAAATGAAAGATATGTGAATACCATTCATCTAAATGCAAATTACAAAAATCCACGGTAACCCTATCAGAAATTGTAGGGAATTTAAGAGTGAGTATAGTAAATTGAAAGTCTTCCTTTTTATTCTCAAGGAAAACCAAAGATGTCGTGCTTGCCATGGCGCCTGCATGTCGATTATCTTTCCTAGGTAAAGTTTGAATTGTGTAAGAAGAAAATTATGAAAGAATATCCAGAGCCACATCTCAATATTGTGCCATCTTATCACTCTTAGTTTGATAACCTCCTTTGATTTGTTCCACAATTAATTGCCAATCCCCATAAATTTCTAATTTTTTAATATGAAGGGATAAAGTTTCTCATAAACCAACTATAAGAGCTTCATATTGCGCAATGTTATTAGTACAAGGAAAAGTTAATTTATATGACATAGGGATCGGTTTCTTCGTAGGAGGGATCAAGATAATTCCCACCCCAAAAGCTGTCTTGCACCTAGAACCATCAAAATATAATTCCCAAGTATCATCTTGTTTGATTACAAATATATGCTCATCAGGGAATTCTACTAAGGTAACAGTTGTATTAGGATGAGGACAAGGAGCTTCAGCTAAATAATCTATTAAAGCTTGTCCTTTAATTGACTTTTGAAGGATGAAATTGAGATCAAATTCTGTGAGCAACATCACCCATTTTGCTATTCGACCAGAGAGATTAGTTTTTGAGAAAAGGTGTTTTAAAGGATCGAATTTAACAATCACATTGACTTCAACATTGAGTAAGTAATGCCTATGTTTTTGACAAGCATAAACTAAAGACAAGCATTTTCGTTCTAATTGAGTATACCATGTTTCATAATCCAACAAATTCTGACTAATACAGTATACTGGTCTTTCCTTTCTGTCACTATCATGTTGAGCCAACAATGCACTCAAAACATTAGATGTGGTAGAGGTATATAAATAAAAGGGTTTATTGAATTGAGCAGGCTATAAGATAGGTAGATTAGCAAGATATTCTATAAATTGCTCAAAACACTTCTTGCATTCCTGGTTCCAAGAAAAAGTAGTATCTTTTCTAAGTAAAGAAGTAAAAGGAACAGTCCTATCAGCTAGGTTAGAGACAAAGTGATGAATAGATTGTATTTTACCTTGTAAACTGCACAATTGAGAAATATTCTTAGGAGGAGGCATGTTAACAATAGCATCAATCTTCTTAGTATCAACTTCTATACCTCACTTAGAGATAATAAATCCTAATAATTTTCTAGAATCAACTCCAAAAGCACATTTCTTAGGATTTAACCTCATGTTGTAACTCCTAATTCTTTAAAATATTTGTCTTAGAATGAACACATGTTCTTCTCTTTGTATAGATTTTGCCAAGATATCATCCACATAATCTTCCAAAATCTTATGAATGTAATTATGAAAAATAAGAGTCATGGCGCATTGATAAGTAGCTCCCGCATTTCTTAGTCCAAAAGGCATCATGACCCAACAAAATGTCCCCCAAGGTGTAATAAATGTAGTCTTTATTTGATCCTCAACAGGAATAAAGATTTGATTATAACCCAAAAATCCATCCATAAAAGACAATAAAGCATGACCGGCTGTGGAATCCACAATCATGTCAATATTAGGTAGCGAAAAGTCATCTTTTAGGGATGCTTTATTTAAGTCTCAGAAATCAACGCACATTCTTATTTTATTTCCTCCCTTAGAAATAGCCATGATATTGGAAATCCATTTAGAATAATCAATAGAGCAGATGAATCCGGCACCTAGTAATTTTTCAATTCATCTTTTACGAATAAAGCAATGCTAGGATTCATCTTATGAATCTTCTATTTCACAGGTTTAGCATTGGGTTTAAGGACAATATTATGAGTGACGATCTTGGGGTCTATACCTGGCATATCCAAATATGTCCAAGCAAAGATGTCCTTATATTCAAGCAAGAAAGAAACCAATTGATCATGTTCATCTTGATTCAAACACTTCCCAATTTTGATTGTTCTTTCAACATCATTCTCATCTACTTGAACCTCAATGGTCTTAGTTATTAATAAGTTACTTTGTATGGGAGAATCTATTGGGAAAGGGGAAATATTCAATTCATCATGTTCTCCAAAATAGGATTCACTATTGAGGCAATACTATTTTCTTCTTTTATGATGAAATGTAGGTAGATCTTGATAAGGGCTTCATCCTCAAGAAAGATGTCCAAACTAGGCTTTTGATCCATGTCAAGGAGAAGCAGATTAACCAATTTCAAATGTCCACAACAAATATGATTAACATTAAGAGGAAAATTCTATGGTTTCCTATAAGGACTAAATCCTAACCCATAAGTGTAATTGCAACCTTCATTATCCAGGGGTGCCTGTATACCTTGTTCATAGTTACCACACCCTTTCCCGTTAAATCCTGATTTCTTGAGTAAATGATAACCAGAACCATACCTGTCGGCCATATCAAATTGAGTTAAAGGAGTGACATATGTCATAATGTCATAGCAATCTGGTTTTATTGTACCAATTGTTTCATCAGGAGATGTAGCAACAAATTTACTTTTTAACGCCTTAGAAAGCGGAGAAGGAATAAAAACTTGTTTTTAAAACTCAGTTTGTTCTTTCATAAATTCCAAATCCGATACTTTATATTCTCCTAGAAAAGTAGGATTAAAATCCAATGTTCCCCAATCATCTTCTGTCAGGGAAGAGGATGGAATGTCATCTTGTTTAACCTCAGGTGGTTGTTCAAGTTTTTTAATTGGTTGTATAGGCTCAGGAGCCTTAGCATATTCTGTATTTAGGAAAGGATTTGGTTCATCATCCAGATGTAGTGTGTACATTAGATCGTTGTATATGAACCTAACCTTGCAATGAAGAGTAGAAGGAACCACATGTATAGTATGTAACCAAGGTCTTCCTAATAGAAGGTTATAATTGAGTGGTCCAGGCATAACATGGATAGGAGTGTAAAGAAGCACAAGACTAACTTTAATGGGAAGCGTACAATAATACCCAAATTTTTCTTTGCAATATTATCAAATCCATGAATAGGAATATTGTCTGGTTGAATAGTTGTAAGATCGGCCTTAATTGCCTTAAGAATATCCATGCTACAAACATTAAGCCTAGATTTATTATCAATCAATGTTCTACAAATGGTACTCTGATTAATAGAGATAGAAATTATAAGAGCATCATATTGATTCTACACCTCAACAGTAGGTAAATCATTATCAGAAAACACAATAGGAGGTACAGAAGGCATAGTATGCATGCAATCGAAAAATCAATTAATGTTCTATTGATTAGGAGGCATAGCAGGGAGAGTTGATAAAGCTTTTTGCAGTGCCTCATGATATGTAGGGGAAGTTTGAATTAATTCCCATAAAGATATCTTAGCTGGAGTAGCGCGTAACTGTTCCACTAGGTCATATTCTTTAAAGGAAGAAGGTAACCTAGGTTCTTGAGGAAGCATGGGTTTAGAAGGAGGTAAATTTTCTAGGATAGTAGGTTGAGGATTATTTTGTGTGTGATAAGCATGCGAAACATAATCCGTGTTATCAAAGAAATCCAAGGGATCTCTAGGTTTTCCCTTAATAATTATTTGAGGACATCCTTTTACGGTCATCAAAGGTTTGGGAAATAACTTTCTAGGTGTCTCAATGTTGCAAATAGAGGAATATGAAGGTAACCATGCATAAATTCTATGGTAAAAGTCAATTGAAGAGGTTGTGGAGGAGGATGAAATAGGAATAGGATCCATGGGGATCGCATTCAAACCATTTTCATTCTCACTTCCATGTACCTCATTAAGGAGTCTATCATTTTGTACAACAAAATCCTCATCAAAGTATTCAAAACAAAAATCATACATGTTGAACACAAGAAAACACTACAAGCATGTGAAATGTAAATGTTTTTTGTATTTTTAAAGAGATTTTGTGATTTTTATGAATTTTGTGATATAAAAGTAAGAGCATAAAAGAAAACCTATTTCTATATGCATGCAAGAGCTAATATGAAATGTAAATCTAACACCAAGAAAAAGAAAGAGTTGTCTATCGCAGGTTCACCAAAATGTAATGTATAAAATTTGGCTCATAAAGGATTGCTTTAAATAAGATTTGCATAATGAGATGAGAGAGAAATCCTAAGGCCAATTTTAGTTTCTTACACTTAATTATTATGATAAAAAAGATTGAAAGGAATATGTAAAGAATAGTGGGATAGATACCTACCTCACAACCTAGCAGATCTAGAAAAACTTGTTTTCTAAGGTCTGTATTGAGTTCCTGGAAAATCAGTGAGTTAATCCTGGACCAGAATGCAGAGACGAACAAAACCCAGAAATGTGTTTCCATTCCAATATAGTCTTATGAAAAAGGTTGACCTTGACCCACAAATGTCACCTGTGACCCAATAATGTTGACCCTGACCTATGCCGTGTTGACAGAAAATCTGTTTGTGAATCTTAGAAGTTTGCTGAAAAGGGTATCCAAATCTGGCCTCAGATCTGCTGTCCTGCACCTGTAACTCCCAAAAATAACACCTGTAAAAATCTAAAAAGAGGGATTTTGGGGTGGTTGTATAGGGTTTTGCCTTGGTCAAACCCTCATTTTGGTGATTTCCACCTCCACGAATAGCCAAATATAGAATGTATAGTGTGTGTATATTTCTCTTTTGAAAAGAGTCTTTAAACATGTAATATCAAGATCTAATCCTCTAGATTAACAATCCTAACATAACATGGAAATGAGAAAGCAATGCATAGATTTGAATATAATAAAGAAAGCATACCAAGTCCCCAAGGCTAAATTATTCCTATCAACTCACAATCTATAATTGCTACCCTGTGATAATGTCCTTTGAATGCTTGAATGTTGCGAATAGTAGATGTAAAGAGAGAGCCTTCTCGCTTCAATGAATATCCACCATAGCTTGTCTTCCAAAATGCTTGATTGAAGATGATGATATTTCCTCCTTGCTTGTCCTATATCATCCTCTTTTTTTTTTGCATCATCATTTCATCATGTCATCTCCCAATTTCATTCCATGACCAAATGAAGGCAAAAGAGAGTGTTTATATAGAAATCTCAACAAAGGTCTCCTAGGGCAATACAAGGGATCCTAATTCAAGTTCTATCTTTAATCATGGTCCAATAACAATTACCAACCAAGGAGGGAATGTATTAATTCAAATATCAGAGAAAACACTTCTGCATCCAAACTTGAGGACCTATTTTAAGTTTCGAACCCCGATAAGCTCCAGATTTGAAAGCGGGGACCAACACCTGACAGAGGTCTATGTCGACCTCGCCCTTGACCTAGGTTAGGTTTGACCTCTAACCTGACCTAGGTTAGGGTTGAACTTGACCCTAACCTAGGTCAGGGTTGACGTCAAACCTGATTTAGGTCAGGGTCGACCTTGACCCTGACCTGAGGTTTCAGGCAGGTCACCAGATAGTTGCTGAGAAGTCCCCAGGTCAGCCGGGGACCTAGGAAGGTGGGGGAATATACCAGAATGTTAAGAGGGCCTAGAGGCCCAGAGAAAGAGTAGGATTAAATATAGGAGGACCAATACATAGGTCCTACCTTGAAAGAAGGGTCATAGAGAGGGAAATCTAGGAGGATCCACTAGATCCTAACCCTAATTTCACCTACACATGTATAATCAAGAACATATGCAAACACATTAAATAAGGGTGCTAAACCTATCAAAATGGAAGTTCTTCCATTTTAAGACAATACACCTTGCTAGACATTGGGGGAAAACCAATGTGATCTTGTTTGAGAGATGGTAAATTCTAAAAATTCTAAAAATCCAAAAACATTAAAAAATCCAAAAATCCAAAAATCTTGCATAAAGTCTCTCAGTTGCATTGTCACAAACTAGGTTTCAGTTGCCCAAGATTTACACATTGTTCACTTATCACTTAGGGGAAAATCATTGGTTTTGGTATGAACAGATTCAAGAGTGCTACATCTTGGTCACACGATAGAAGAAGATTTTCAGATTAAAAGGAGAGATATTTTGGAACCTTTAATGGATATCATTGTTCAACCCTAAATAGTTTTATCACATAACATAATCCTTGACCTTCATTGACTTATTTTATCAAGATTAAAAATTGACAAACCCTAAATGATCAGCATGTTTAGAATTCTTTTTGAAAATCTTGATACATTTCAAAACACTTGGAATTTTTGATGAGTTTTTCATTGACTTTTTCAAGTCATGTTCTCTTTAGCTAATCGATGATGTTTTGACTAGATTGGTGATGATGGAGCCATGATGTTTTCTTAGCTTATGTGTGACTGTTTTGAGGAAGATCCTTTAACTTGTGTGAATTCGTCTAAGGACATAGTCATCAAAGAACCATTGAGGACATTCATATAGGAAGGAGGGTTAACCTTTGTTTGTTCACACAAAAGGATACCTTGGCTATTTAGATCTTCAATATCTTAATATCAAAATCCACTTGCAACATTGAATTTGATTAAACCGGTATTCATACTCCCATAGTTGGTCATTCAACTAGTGAGGGTTGTACTTGGTTCGCAGAAGGTTACCAAATGAGATGAAATTCATATTCATATTCTTATGGTTGCAGTGGCACTAGTAAGGATTGTATCAAATCCTAGTTCCATGACACTCAATGATGAAAATATATCTCTATTTGCATTTCTTTCACAAACCTCAAGAACAATTAGTTGCATTGCATTACATTTTCATGATAGATTAATTGCATTGTTTTAAGTTTTTTTTTTCTTAATCAAGGGGGTGGAATTTTATCATGATTATGTCATCAAAGTCCTAATCAATGCCCTCAAATATCTGATTCATCAAATTGATCACATGCTACATCAAGGATATCATCAATATCAATTTTCTCACATAGGGGAAACCTCACCATCTAATCAACTCAGAGAAACCTAACTCTGTTTATCTCCATCCCTATATCTGCACCTGACTCATATAAAATGACCCTATCTATAAGCCTCCCACCATTTCATCAAATCCAATCCAATCCAATCCAATATCAATTAGTCAAATCATCCAATTGATCATCTTATGTCAATCATTTATCCTATCATCCATTTGCTCATTTTGAGCGCATCAAATTTCCTAAATCTAGATCTTGAGGAAGGAAAATCAATCCATTTGTTCGTCTCTCTAGATCTTGAGAGTGAATTATCAGTTTATCCAATCAATTCATCAACCTACCTATCATTTCCGATTGACATCAATACAACATCAACCAAGTGATTTTGATTGACATCAAGTGATATCCAAACATCATCAACTTATCTCAAACATCAACAACATTTTCTCAATCATAGATGTTATCATCAAATTCTCTTCACACTAGGGCATGTTTTGTTGCCAGGATCATCATCATTGTTTATCAAAAATGCAATCATCTTGGATCTATTCTATCAGTAGCGTTCATCAAATTTTTCACACCTAAGATCAATATGCTTTCATTTCTGAGGGGGCATCATCATATCATCAAATCGGGATTCTGCAACATATCTTATATCAAATCTGGGGCATTAAAATTTCAAACTTTATTAGTGGGTCATCAAATAAAGTTTCATATTAGAGTTTCAAATGAGAGTTTTTAAATCAGGGTTTTGCATCAAAGTTTCAAATCAGAGTTTTAAATCAGAGTATCAAATCAGAGTTTCAAATCAGGGTTTCAAATTAGAGTTTTGTATTAGATTTTCAAATCAGGGTTTCAAATGAAGGCATCGAATCAGAGTTTCATATCAGGGTTTCAAATCAGAGTTTCATATCAGGTTTTCATATCAGTCAATCAGCTCATCAATATCAAATCAATGATCAGGACAATCAAAGTTTTCTTTGAATCAATGTGCTTTGCACATCAATTCAAAGAGGGGCATTTGTAGACACTTAAAATTGACCAAGTGTATCCAAAGCATTCAAAGATGTAAATCTCAGCCAAATACCTCAAATCCCATCTCAATGCATTAACATGGATCAAATCAAGTGGACATTTATCAAGCAAAGTGGACAAAAGTCAAATTAAATCAAAGGATTAAATAATCATGAAATCAAATAATTAAATTCAAGCCTACAAGGGATTAATCAAAATTATGCAATTGATTTTAATCAATTAATTGTATAGTTTAAATAAAGAAGATCAAATCCAACCCATTCACCTTTCCATGGCTAAATTAATTAAATGATTGAGTTATTTAATTCCTAATTTCTTTGAGACAACCAACCAAATTTCCCTCCATTTGAGAACACCTCAAAGCTTTTGACTTAACCAAAGTTTTATCATGATCAACTTACTCTACCCCTACCCTTGGGAAATTGCTATAAATACAAGCCATTTTCTTTGTGTTTGGGATGCAAGAATTTCAAGAGCAAAGCATCCTTATTATAGGCATTTGGAGAGCATTTGAGAGCTTTTGAGAGCATTTCAGCATTTGCATAGCATTTAGATTATCATCTTTAATAGCATTTGTTGATCTAACAGCATATCTTGGAGCATTTTGAGCTAGATTAGAGCATTGTTTATCATTTATTTCTCGTTCTAGGATTGTCTTTGGGAGATATTAAGACTCAGAGCTCTCTTAAAAAAGCTTAGATAGAGAACCATGAGATGATATGGGTTTTAAACTTTAATTCTTAGATTAAATAGAATTTTATTTCCATACAGTTGTTGCTTATTATCCTAATTTTATGAAGGTGTTAATCTTACACACATGAATTATCATCATATCATCAAACCGGGATTCTACAACATATCTTATATCAAATCTGGGGCATTAAAATTTTAAACTTTATTAGTGGGGCATCAAATCAAGTTTCAAATCAGAGTTTCAAATGAGAGTTTTCAAATCAGGGTTTTGCATCAAAGTTTCAAATGAGAGCTTTAAATAATATTATCAAATCAGAGTTTCAAATCAGGGTTTCAAATTAGAGTTTCATATCAGAGTTTCAAATCAGGGTTTCAAATCAAGGCATCGAATCAGAATTTCATATTAGGGTTTCAAATCAGAGTTTCATATCAGGTTTTTGTATCAGTCAATCAGCTCATTAGTATCAAATCAATGATAAGGACAATCAAAGTTTTCTTTGAATCAATGCACTTCGCACATCAATTCCAAGAGGGGCATTTGTAGAAATCTAAAATTGACCAGGTGTATCCAAAGCATTAAAAATTGTAAATCTCAGCCAAATACCTCCAATCCCATCTCAATGCATTAAAATGGATCAAATCAAGTGGACATTTATCAAGAAAAGAGGACAAAATTCAAATTAAATCAAAGGATTAAATAATCATGAAATCAAATAATTAAATTCAAACCTACAAGGGATTAATAAAAATTATGCAATTGATTTTAATCAATTAATTGTATAGTTTAAATCAAAAATATCAAATCCAACCCATTCACCCTTCCATGGCTAAATTAATTAAATGATTGAGTTATTTAATTCCTAATTTCTTTGAGACAACCAGCCAACTTTCCCTCCATTTGAGAACAGCTCAAAGATTTTGACTTAACCAAAGTTTGATCATGATCAACTCACTCTAACCCCTACCCTTGGGAAATTGCTATAAATACAAGCCATTTTCTTTGTGTTTGGGATCCAAGAATTTCAAGAGAAAATAATCCTTATTATAGGCATTTGGAGAGCATTTGAGAGCTTTTGAGAGCATTTCAGCATTTGCATAGCATTTAGATTATCATCTTTAATAGCATTTGTTGATCTAATAACATATCTTGGAGCATTTTGAGCTAGATTAGAGCATTTTTTATCATTTATTTCTCATTCTAGGATTGTCCTTAGGAGAGATTAAGACTGAGAGCTCTCTTAACAAAGCTTAGATAGAGAACCATAAGATGATATGGGTTTTAAACTTCAATTCTTAGATTAAATAGCTTTTTATTTCCATAGAGTTGTTGCTTATTATCCTAATTTCATGAAGGTGTTAATCTTACACACAGAGTATGTCATGGATATAGTTAGATATCTGTACTAACCCTATTCTATATTTTTTCTATTTTCTTTGCTCGATATAACAATTGCTCGCAGGAAAGCCATTACCATCAAAGTATCTGAGGTCAATGAGTAAAAACCAGCTATCCCCTTGAAATAAATAGTAACTTGTCCAACTTAGCTAGGCCTGCACCATCATGACCTGATAACTAGGTGCTTGGAGGCTAGGAGAGCCAGCTCTCCCACACGCCTCTTCTGGTGAAGTTGGATGATACTCTGATATTCGATGACAACTCATCTCCTGTTGGCGAGATAGTCATAAAGTTATGTCAATAGAAATTGGTGCTAGAAGGAGGGCATGAACTTGGCCCCACTGAAGGTTTCGATACCACACCTCCTAAGGGTTCCCAAAGCAGTATTTTTAGAAGCCAAGATTTCCATATGTTAGGGTTGTTCTCACCCCTACCATTTGAAATAATCTTATGTTCAACCCCTAACCTAGGAGAGTTTGCAGAACTTGGACCCCCCCGTTCAAACAAAGAAGATGTACTAGAAGAAGAAACATTTCAAATGTATTCCTGGAGGGTTTGTAGTCCCCTAGAATATTCAGGTTAACCAGCCCATCCCAGCGACCAATCTCATTGTCAACCTTAACATCCCAATGGTTAAATACTTCAATAATAGTGGGTCTCCCATGGGACAGTTTCCCAACGCTATCAATGATCTTCCTCCACACTTGGAGAAGATCTATCCCAAGTATGAACATCTAGGCCCTTGAACTACAGAAGAACACCTATAGGAATACAAAGATGCTATGAACTAACACTGTATCCAACATGAGGATTTTGTGAGTAGAATGTTCCTATTGTCTTTTGGAGAGAGGGAGTTGAACTGGTACTTGAACTTACTCGCCAACTCCATCACTAGTTGGCAAGGCATGGAGGCTGCCTGTCTGACGGTGTTTCAAGTCCACATGGACCCAGCCTGGTCTCATAGTCAGTTTATATCTATCTAAAAGGATCCCAATGGACCCTTGGAAACCTTTAACCATCGGTTCTAGAGGGCTCTTAAATAGTGTACGGGACCCTTCATCCCCTCTAATGATGTGACTATCCAAATGTACCTTAATGCCTTGGACCCTATTATTGCTACCCTTCTACGGAGAACTGCCACCACCAACGACAGGGATACCTTGGCTAAGGTTTACAATCTCACCCTTGAATTGTCACAGAACTTGAGTAAAGATCCTTATGGTATCGGTCATGGCTTACCTTACAACGCAGTTCCTGGTGGAACAGTTTACCCAGGAGGATATGATCCCAATCCTGTACTATGTGCCCCTATGATGAATCTGATGCCTTAGTATGTCTATCCCACCCCTCACCAAAATCCTCCAACCCTGGAGTATGCTCCCTGGGCATAGAAAAAAACTACAATACCCCCACCACCTAGAGTACCTTTCTTCTAGGCATCCTCATCTAGAGGCTTTTCCCCAGTGGTGGCAAGTGCCTCTAGGCCTGCCCCAACACCTCAATCAAACCACTACAAGACCACTACCTAACTGTTCACCGAGGTCAAATCCATCTGGCGATTAGTTTCCTTTCTCACCACTGACATGGGATAGATGAAGATGGGACCACCCACGTCCCATAGAACCAAATCCTCCCAAAGGGGTACATCTTTTTAGGATAACAAAGCTCCAATAACTCCAGGTCCTGAAATTATTTTAACAATAGCAGAAACAATAATGCTTGGCCCAATAGACAATGGAATAACAAACCGAACAATGGGGGTGTCCCTCTCAATCAGCCTAACACCTAGGGATGTGCAAGACCTGGCCATTCCATGCAGCTCACTGAGTTCCACCCCCTAAAATCCTGGTGTTAGCTGCATGATATTGGTTTGCATGCTCAGGTAAACTGTGTCATGCTAGAGAAGATCATCTTGAACTCCTAGTCTGACAGGCAACAAAACACTGACTCTTCTCATCTGGAATGTTCATCTAAACCACATCATTCTGCATTCACTTGTGAAACCATCTTCTTTGGTGATGGCGAAGAACACAGAGAAGAACTTGACTTACATGGTTTCTTTGAAGACTCCATCCCAACATTCGAGGCTAACGCCTTTACCAATCCCAAGATGCCTTACAACACTAGGAGTCAATCAAACAAAGGTCCCCTTATGACATCGATCCGGCCAAGGGTGGTGAATATTCCACTGGACCCTCTAGAAAATGTCAACCCACCTCCTCCTAAAGGACCCACGCCTACATATACATGCAAATTTACGGGAAAAGGTCTGTGGGTTCCCAAAGGAAAGTTAAAAATCATGAAGGAGATGGAAAATACTACTACCACCATGACCTTGATGGAAGTCTTACTTAGTTGTCCCAAGCAGAGGAAGTCTCTCCTATAGTACCTAGATAATCTGGAATCATGTAACTGCCTCCCTAGCTCTGTGACATTTGACAATGCTAATGGGACTATATTCTGGGGGAGTATGGAGGACCCTCCATTTTTTCTTGGCCTAAAAATTCAAGGTAAAAAATTACACAACTGCCTAATAGATTTAAGAGCTTTGAGCAATGTCATACCCATATCTATTTTTAAAAAGCTTAGACTAACTCCCACACTGTCCAAGGGCAGAGTTGTCTAGCTAGACAAAACCGCCATCAAAATGGTGGGTGAAATAAAGAATGTACCTGTCCAGCTAGTCCAAGATCCCTAGATATCTAGTATCATTGACATCCAAGTAGTCGACATACCTGAACCCTACAGGATGCTCCTGAGTCAGAACTAGTCCAAATCCTTGAACATATATATCTCAACTGACTTCTCCCACCTATGGCTCCCTTGGAGGGAAGAAGCTAATGAAATCAAGGTAGAAAGTGAACGTTAGATGAAACAAGTCCTCACTGATTATGGTCAGGTAAGTGAAATCACTTTTGCTGAATTGGAACCCGGGTTGTACAGGGCCAAGGAAATCCTAACCCTAGATTTTTTCCCAGGGGGAAAAATACCTGATGAAGATCCTGTCATCACTCAAAGGATTCATGATCTCATCATTAAACTGAAACAAGAGGTAAGATCTCAAGGTGACAGGGTGAGTTTAACATCCATATTATCTAGCACTTGGTGTCGAGTTCATTGTCAAAGCCATTATGAGCTGGAATGCACACCATTTGTATATTCTACCAAGGTTCACCTTGAAGACTTCTGAATAAAACAATGTACAGGCTAGGCCCCACCCTAAAGCAGTCCAACCATGAGCATATCCAATGGATCACCTTCTGAGAGATCTCTTGTAGAGACTCCTTTGGGGGATGCTTCAGTACCCATATCTCCTCAGTCAAGGTATACACCTGAACCTGCCCCCCATCCCAAACTAACCATGACCCTCTCTCAAAGTATGTAGACAGAACGTGCCAATAGTGACATCTATATCCTTAAGTTCAACGGATCCCAATCTAAAAAAGGTTGCAGAGCTAGTGTAGAACTAATCAAACCTCGAGGAAAGTCTTTACTTGCATCGTATCACTTGTAGTTTGACTGCACCAATAACATAATAGAGTATGAGGCCTTGGTCCTTGGGCTCCTACTCGCCCCTAGGAAAGGAATCACGTGCCTTTGAGAAATGGGTGACTTAGAACATATAGTCCATTAAATATGGAGTCAATACACATGCCATGATAAATGACTGATAGCTTATCACAACTAGGCATGTATCTTAATAGAGGATTTTGATGCTTTTGGTATCGAAGTAATGCCCTGAAAACAAAATTATGCTCTGGATGCTTTAGCCATTTCAACTAGTACTTTAGAACCTATGGCAAGTTCTCGGCTCCAAAGATTTTTAGTAGAGATGATGCCCACACCCTCCATACCTAACAATGTAACTAATCTTCAGGTCTTTGAAGATGATAGAAACATACTCACCTTCATGGAAAATATTGGTCTCTTTGAAGAACAGATAATAGAGGAAGAAGAACATTATGATACCAGACAAGAAGAAAATGAGGATGGGATCCTTGATCTTCTTACCAACACCATCCCAAAGTGGATGGTTTCTCTCGAACGCATTTTTGACTCTAACCCGCGAGCTCAAGATAGAACATCTCGAACCCTCGATGGGGGAAAGTATGAAAAGGTAAACATTGGGATCGGCATTGAAGAAATGTTCATCCACATTGGTACCTCTTTCTCTCCAGAAAACAAAGAGAAGATTGTCGCATTCCTCCAAGAATATATCAACGTAATTTCTTGGGCATATGAAGATCTCAAGATCTATGATACTTTTATCATGACACACCATCCCCCTGAAATCAGATGCCAATCTATTTTGGAAAAAACAAAGACTATTCAATCCTCTAATTGAGCCCCTTATCCATTAGGTGGTTTATAAGCTATTGTCCGTCCAAACAATTTTTCCAATCCGGCATACCACTTGGGTGGCCAATCTAGTACTACTTTAGGAGAAGAATGGGGAAATCTGACTGTGTGTTGACTTTTGGAATTTGAATAGAGCCTCAAAAAAGGAAAACCATCCTCTCCCTTCATTGGATAAGGTGTTACAAATTGTTAATCATTCCTAGATGATGTTCTTCCTGGACCAGTACTCTGGGTATAATCAAGTTTTGGTTAAATTTGAGGATAGAGCCAAGACGACATTCACCACCAAGTGGGGAACATTTGCCTATAGAAGAATACCCTTCAGGTTGATTAACGCCATGGAAAAATTCCAGAAATCCATGGACATAGCTTTTGAGGGCTTAGTCAACAAATGTATAATCATCTACATGGATTATTTAACTGTGTTCTCTAGAGAGAGACGTGATCACCCAGCCCATCTCGCTAAGATTTGTGAAAGGTTCTGTTGGTTTGATATATCCTTTAACCCCAAAAAATGTATATTTGGGGTAATCGAAGGGACATTGTTAGGACACATTGTCTCAAAGAAGGGTATATCTATTGATCCTAAACGAGTTGAAGTGCTGCTAAAATTACAAATGTCATGCAATAAGAAAGAGATGAGGTCTTTCTTCGGGAAGATCAATTTTGTCTAGTGTTTTATCACTGGTTTTGTTAAGGTTGTAAAACCTCTGAATGATATGAGGAAAAAAGATACAAAAATAAAGTGGAGCCTAGAGGCAAAAGATGCATTTGCCCAAATCAAGCAGGATATCATAGAGGCCTCGGTTTTGGCTAGCCTTGACTATTCCCTCCCATTTCACATATATTATTTTTCCTCCGCCCATTATTCTACATCCATGTTAACCCAAAAGGTAGAAGGGGAAGAATGACCCATTTCATTCATGAAATCCTCCTTCAAAATGGTAGAGGTACGATATTCACCTCTGGAAAAACAAGCATTCGCCCTCGTCCGGGAAGTTAATAAATTTTGACATTACATACTTCGTAGAAAAGTCCATGCCATCCTCCCCAACTAGGCCGTCAAGTCTTTATTACTTCAAACTAAACTGGATGAGCGCCTGGGGATGTGGATGGCCACCCTCCAAGAGTAAGATCTAAAAATGCAACCTATGAAAGTTGTTCAAGGACAAGGACTATGCAAAGCCATGGCTAAAGCCAACATGCATATTTAATGCCACACCTACACCATGCAATCCATAACTCAAGATCCCTGTTATGCAGAATTGGCACACCTTCTATTGAATAACCAGTGCCCAGAAGGGCTCATCTCTAGTAAACATTGGACTCTCCAGCTAAAAATCTCACATTTTATTATAAAAAATGGGACCCTTTTTCAAAGGAACCATGAGGGTGTCTACCTCCGGTGTCTTGACCAGGAACTGGCCGCATAAATTATAGAAGAATTTCATGGTCACTTTGGAACTGGACACGGGTCGGCAGATGCCACCACCCATCAAATCTTCCAGGCTGGATACTATTGGCCCCATGTTTTTAAGGATGTCTATGCACACATAAGAAAGTGTCACACCTGCCAAACTTCCACTTGAAGGGAGTGGAATCCGAAAATGCTTCTCCAACCTGTATTTGAGGTAAGACCCTTCACCCAATGGGTGTTTGATTTCATAGGGGAGATCAATCCCAATTCATCCACAAACCACTAGTACATTTTGAGTGACACTGATTTGTAACGTCCCGCCAGGGAACCCAAGAGAGATTAACCTAGAACATGATACTATGTGTGCTGAATATTTTTTTTTTAAAAGTTAACATACATCAAAATTTTATTTATTAATAATAAAATTAAATTAAAACTAATCATTTAAAAAAATAAAATAAAGGTTTTTAAAAAGTTTGTTTGAACAAACTTTAATGCAATGTCAAGTGGGGGGCCCACGCGGCCTTCCCCCTGCACATAGCGCAGTCCTTACAAAGGACAAGGGTTAGGGGGGGACCACGGCCCACCCTCCCACATATACTAAAAAGGTGGTGCAGTCATGGGGAATGGTGGGGATGGGGTCTCACCTTCCCCCTTTATTACTATTTTTTTTAAAAAAAATTATTTTTAAAATCCCCAATGACTACGGTATTTTTTATAAAGTTAACTTTTAATTAAATTTATTTTTTACAAAGCAAATTCTGTCAAATCCTAAAAGGGATTTTTTTTTCTTTTAAAATAATTCTTAAAATGGAAATAATCAACAAGTAAGAGTTTTTTTTTAATCTTTTTCTACCTTTTTCCTTTTCTGGGTAAATTGTTTTTTTTTCACCAGTCTATATTTTTACAGAGACTTAAATTTTTTCAACTGATTTAATTTTTTTCAAAGAAATTACAAAGGAACTATATATTTTATTTTCCTCTATAGTTTAGAGTATAGCAAATATTAATTTGTTGATTTCTAGGAGTTCTAGAAGGAATTTCTTCACGAAATTTTGACAGCACAATGACACTATGCTAAGTTTATATAAAATGAAACAAATTTAGATCTAAGGGTTTTGTAAATACCCAAAAACATATAAACACTAATAAGTCATTTAAATGTCAAAATAACAAATATGCATTCACTCAATATTGAAAACCTCGGATCCACAAAATTGAAACAACATATAGCAAACAAAACCTACCTTGATTCCAATGCAAGAAATAGAGGAATGTGTCTTTGAAGATGATAGAAAATCTAAAACCCTTCAAGCACAATTCAACCACAAATATAGAAACTACAAAGATCCAAGCACATACAAGAAAGAAACACCCGAAAACTCCAAAGCAACAAGCAACCACAACAATCCTCAATCCTTCAAAATTCTCAAATCACCAAAAGCTCTCCAAAATGCCAAAAACTTGTTATGAGGGAAATGAGAGGAGGATTCTCCTAAAGAGAATCAACTTCCCCTAATTGTGCAAACCCTCATGACAACTCCCCATTCAATCCCTAAAATAACTCAACTTAAAATTGAAAGTAAATCCAAATCAAATAATTAAAATATTCTTTATTGCCACAACTCAACTTTGACTCCTAATATCAAGTTGAGATATTTGCATTTGAAAATACCTTTTCAACACATTCATGCACAAGTAATTAATAAAATATTAAATTAAATAGATTAAATATTTATATCACAATATTACATGCAACTAAATATTTAATTATTTAATTAATCATATAAGCACATTTACTATAGTTTTCAATTAAATACTTTATTAAATCAAAATATTCAAACATTTCAATTTAATTAATTATTTCAAATAAACACAGGATATAATTAATTAAATAATTAATTCAACTATAATTCATTAAATCATTAAACATAGGAAAACACTCAAAACCCAATAAATCACCTGAAAGCATATACAAACAAAACACACATACTCAAGAAAAAAGGGTATTTGAATTCCTGTCAACTAGATGAATCTAGATAGGGTAGTCATACTGAAACTCATCCAACATTAGAATGATTAGGCTTAGGTTAGGGTTTCAGAGCTGTATGTTACCTCCCCTCTTTACCATTGAGATGAATATTTATAGGCACGCTCACTCCTGCCAATTCAGGAAAGAAAATACCCTATACTTGCAATCCTGTCATCAAAAGAACACGCATGTACATACAGTATAATATTGCAAACAATGATAGGGACTGGTCAAACGTGTGGATCTCACTGAGGCAAATAAATACATCTCCGTCCTCTACCACAACAATATGCAAATAGATATAATAAACATGATAACCATACACGTGAAAGTATGGGGTAAGTACAACATAATCAAAACATAAATCATCACATCATGATAATATCCATAACATCATAATAAATAATCACCATCAACTGAAAGAATAATAGCTCTCATGAAAGTAGCCTAAAAGAATTCAGCCAATCAACTGAAACCAATGCCTAAAAGAGTATGACAACATAAACTGAAAGCAAAATATGGGTGGGTATCACATGATTACTGCGCCCAATGAACCGAGGCTATACCATGCAAGAACAACACTGTGGATGTAGTAATTAGTTTTATTGAAGAAAACATCGTCACCAGGTTTGGAATGCCTTTTTCCCTGTGTGCAATAATGACCCAACATTTTCCTTTGCTCAATTATTAGAATGGGGATACAGTAGGGGTGTCACCCTCAAATTTTCTAGTAATTAGTACCCGCAAGGCAACGGGGTAGCAGAATCAACTAAAAAGAACCTTTTAGAGGTAATCAAACACCTAATCGAAAAGAATCCCCGAGATTGGTACCAATAATTGAGGTTTTCCTTGTGGGAAGACCGCATCCAAATCAAGGCCGCCTTGGGGACTTCCCCATTTCATTAGGTATAGGGCCTAAAACTAGTATTCCCAGTGAACCTATAGATCCCAGTCCTGTAATTCATGCAAGATTTTGATGATAGAGATAACATCATTGAAGTGTGTCTCCTTAACTTGATATGATTGGAAGAACAAAGAGATCGTGCACTGGAACATTTTTCAAAGCACCAAGCTATGGTAAAATGATGATTTGATAAAAGATCCCAATTCAAGGATTTTAAGCTCTCAGAACTGGTCCTTTTATGGGACAAGGCCTAAGAGAATAAGGGAAAACATACCAAGTTCCAAAGGCTTTGGCTCGGACCTTATCAATTTTTGAAATATATGGAGCCAACACATACCGCCTCTACTCCTTAACTGGAGAAGCTATCCTGCTACTGGTCAATGGGAAATTCCTTAAACATTACTTTGAGTAAGGAAGAAGAATGAAATCCCATGCAGGAGATGTACTATATGTATATACCTCTTGTAAGTAGCCTTTGGGTGTGCCACTCTGGCACACCTTCCCTTGTATTTAGCTTTGGGGTTTTTTCCCTGGTCCTTTTTGTGTGTCTTTTTTGTCATTTTATTTTGGTCTCTTTTCTTTTCTTTATTTGGCCTCGGTGTTTTTCCCTCTTCTGTTGGGTTGGCATATGCATCGCATAACTGTCGCATAGGCTGAGAGATTCTCCTCATGCATTTTAGTGGTCTTGAACTAGGTGTTGAATGAAGGTTGTACTTATCATCATCTTGGGAGGTTCCTAGCATGGGGCTTTGAGCATCGAAGACCCTTCTCTCAGCTAGGTATTGATGTTTCTCCTTGAAAGAACAAAAGCTGACTATCATTTTGAAAAGGAAAATTGCTTAAATTCAAAGAACAAAATGGTTTGGAGAAAGGTAAATCGATTGCGCTCTCAGTGAGGGGCGCCTAAATGGAAGATGTAACTTGCAAAGGTGTTTCCTAGGTCAGGCCTTTCCACTCCACTCAATAATCAAAAGGATGATGAGGTTAAAGAAGTACCACCATGGTAAAAAACTAAGTTTGAGGACTCTGGTGAAAGTAGTACCCCCCCATCCACAAAAAAAAGAGAAAAAGAAATGAAAAAGTTGGATGGCAGAAGGTCTTGACCCTCAAAAGTGATGAAGTACCCATCATGCACCGACTCTGCTATGTTAGTGTGGTTTATCTACCTTTTCTCTAGCTAGGTTCCACCACCATCCCTTCACTTGAAGCCTAACATACATTGGAAAAGATCAATATCTGAGTATTAGCAAGTTTCCTCGGTTCCTAGAGTCACATCATGATGACACTTCTCCGCTGATGGTAAGGTTCCTATCATTTCAATCAAATTTATAGAGTTCTCACATGGACGAGACATTTGTCCCAGTGAGTCACCATTTATTATTCCCTGCATACCCATCCCTACATTTTGTGGGAAAAATGTTGGGTCCCGTTATTTTCTTTTCTTTCTTCCTTTCCCTCTTTGTTTTTTGCTTGGTTCCTTGTGTCTTCTGGGATAATTTGGTCCCGTCTGGTCTTTTCCTTTCTTTTGGTGTCTATTGTTTCCTCTAGGACCTATGTCCCAAAGTGTCATTCCCAAGTGATGGTTCCAGATCTTTGTGTCCAGCAACCAATTTTCCCTTTCTTTGAGGGTGAATGATTGTTGGGTTTTTTTTTTGGTCTAGACCCTGGTTGCCGACGTATTTCTTGAAGTTAATTTTTGTAACTAATGCGCTTTCATAGGAATTATTTAAGGCCTTTTACCTTGTCATTTTTACACTTATCGCAAACTATTTTTACATTCTGGCAAATTTTCTGGAGAGCGAACGATTTGTTTTCTGAGCTGAGATGTCTGAGCTAGAAGGTGTGTGAGTGTGTTCATTGGTTCTGGTGGAGTGTTTAGGTGATATAGTGAAGTGTTTTGTAGCATCCCCATTCAGCATTTTGAGGTTTAGGTAGGCTCTTGGGATTTTCCTTTTGTTCTTGTTCTGTTCTGCTTCCTCTAGTTTTGTTTGTTTTATTTTTCTTCTTTCTTTGTGAGTTTCTCCCTATTTTCATTGATTTTTGTGTGTTTTATGTCTATGTGTGTGTGTGTTTATTCTTTCCATCTCAGGGTTGCATCTATCATTTGTCATGATGTTGTATTTGATCCTGGTGTGTCTCCTCCCTTTTATATCCATCCAGCTCGAAAGGGGAGATGCTCGCTCTATTGGGCTATAAATTTTGTAAATACTAGGTTGTTTCCTACCAGGGAGTTTCTAATTTTGCTTGGTTTTGGCTGTGTAAATTGTGTATATATTCTATGAATAGCATATAAATTCCTTGTAGAGCTTAGTCTTTATATATTGTGTGTAAATTCATGGTTTTGAGTGCTATAGGTTTGAGTCTTCGAGTGATGGTAGCTCACTATATTTTTAGTGTCGTCTGTTTGAGTTTTACAAGTCTATAGCACTCCATTTTCTTTTTTTCTCAGAGATATGGCATCTCTGAGGGGTCTTCCTAGTTGGGTTTTTCAAAAGAAGTTCCTAGGAACCTTCTGTCACCCTTATTCCTTATGAGGCCATCAGGCCATGTCCACCCAATAACCAAGTTCACCACCTTGGATGTCGACTTGATGAACATGTCAGTTGCAGAGGCCAGCTAACTCACAGGCCGTTAGTATTTTCTCTCTCCTCCATCCTTTCTGTCTTAATGGAAAAATTAGTTTGCATAATCGAGCATTCCAAATCTATCCCAAGTGGCATTCATGCCACTTGTGCTAGCACAACTTTCCATTAAATATCATTACTCAACCCAGTGGACATACGTGTGTTAGAGTACGACAGCAAGGCTACCTATCTTATCATTGACGATTGCTATCTTGTCAAGTTAATGTTAAGCATGTTAGTAAGCATGAAAGTTTCCAACTCATGTGAACCCTTGTGGGTCATCAATGGCTCCTTGGTAAGTAAGAAATATTCATGTGTTAAAATAGTATTGAATTGCAAGCATATGATCCCATCTAGGATGCCTTAACATTTCTCTATTTCAGGTGAAAAAGCGAAGTGACTCTCAGGGCCTCTGTAATCTGAAACCTTTTAATGTTTATATATTGATGGTTGTTCAGTTTTCAAGTACAGTTTAAAGAAAGCAAGAAATGGCTTCAAGGTTCACACCTCCCGAAAGTCTGGAACTCCCTAGTGCCTCTATAGGCACCGACAACAGGAACAAGGTATAGTGAACATTGGTAAAGCTTTTGCTTACCCAGAAATATAATAATAACAGGAAAATACATGGGTCCCAGATTGAGTCTATGCTTAAAGAGATCACCGATATAGATGTCGATACCTTGGTCAAATTGTAGTGCCTTATTCAAACGATCCATCAACTTCGACACTCCAATGACTCTATCTTAGTTAACTTAGCAGCATTGGGAATTATTCAAGCAGTAGATTTTTCATGCTTAGTACAAGTGCCAAAGCTAATTTTGGTCTTGGCTAGGGGTTATCCCCAAGGTAGTATGGCTATTGTATTGGTTTCCCCTACTTCCCTCAAATTCTCGGTGTGCATCGTCACATTGTACCATGACGCCACTGCGAGAGGGTGGCATATCCCACAAATTGTAGGAGCTATTTCTCTCACCAAGGTTGAGGTCCTCTAGCAGTATGAGGACATGATAGTCATGGCCCACCACCACCTCAACATGCACTGGCTAAAAAGTACATACTGGGACAACAAGAAGATGCAGACAAAACTTCCTTGCTCTGACTTCAAGGAGCCCATCTAGGTGGGAATTATATTCTTATGCAGGATCTTTAGGGAGCCACTTTCCTAGGAATTATCCTCCTATATGTATTATTTCTTATATGGTATGACCACCAACAAGGCACTCTTCAACTGGACTGACATCATTGTCAAACATGTAGACATCCAGATGAGAAAGGTTGATATAAAGTGGAAGGTCTACATGAATTCATACATCCTTTGGCCACTTTCCTGGAAGTGCCAGGGGATCCAAGGTTTAACAATGGTTGGTGTTCTTAGAGAAGGACCCAGACAGGTTTCTCTGTGGGTCCACTTCCCCCAAATATAGTTAGAATAGAGTTTCCCACATTTCTATAGAGTCAATGATGCCTTCATCTTTCATGGGATGAAGGCAATCGCTGTTGATCAGGGACTCAGATTATCCCCATCGGCCATGAGCCTGGTTAGTGCATGGGGGTGTTACTTCATCTATTTTTTCTAGCACAGTTACATTTGGGTGTCCACCTTCTCCGGAGAAACCTTCCTATTACCCAAACATTTTTGGGACAGTATAGTTTTGTTAGAGTTTTGTAGGTAGATTTTGGAGGCTCATGCCTTGACTGCCCTCAAGAAGGTCACCACCCCAACATTCCCTTTAATTTGTGGGGAATACTCTTCCTCCCTCACTATGGCCTAGAAATTATAAAATGAGTTAAGTAACTTAAATGTAGTGAAATATTCTTTTAGCTGCAAGGATTATGATCCCCTTGGGCGATTGGAAGGGTTGATCCCAAAGGGGGTAAACCCCCATGTTGGACACATAGAAGATTTTTGGGCCAACTACCAGGATGATTATGATGTCTGGAGGTGACACTAAACCAGGATAACAAAAGGGATGATGGAATATCTCAAGCTCCATACATTCCCACTGACATTTTTGGACACCGGGACCTAAGAGGACCCCGAGTATAAAAGTGCAGGTATAGATAAGATGGACCTCCCTCCGGTGGATTGGGATACACTAGAAATTTTGGAATTTGAGGCCATTTCAAGAACAACAATTGAGCGTAGCCACTCATATTCTGAGAAGGTCTACCTAAAGAGTGTCCGATCAGACAAATATTTTGTTGGAGCCTCAGGTTCCTAGGCCACGGAGCAATCCAAAGCCCATGACAAGAAGAAAGTTGGAATCCTCCTAGAAATTAATGGATGTAGCAAACTCCAGAGTTTATTTTGGTCTTGGAGCAACCCCAGTAGGCTCCTATCCCCTGCTAGGAGGTTCTGTCCCTCACTATTTTGTTAAATGCAACATGTGAATCAAAAATCACTGTAACAATGGTAGTTGCAGAACCTAAAGTGCCACTCAAAAGAAAGAAACAAAAGGAAAGTCAGTCCTCACAAAATAAATATCTAGGTCCAGAGCCCAAAGATTTACCTTAGGTTGAGGTACTTTCCTTTTCTTCCTCCTCTTAGAAAGAGGATCATCTAGAGAGTCCCCCAAAGATAGAACAGATCAACATCAAAAACTTATTCCAGGTGGGTGATCTCAAAGAATTACAGGGTATGGTTGACTGTACCATAGAAGGGATAGTGGAGAAAGTATTTGATGTTCCCATACTTGATTCAATAGGGCTAGAAGATGTGGCAGCCCAAATGGAAGACTAGCCCCGGCCTGAAGAGGTTGAAGGAGAAAAGGAAATGCCACAAGAAAAAGAGAATGAACTGATCACAGAGAAGGTACCGGCTGAAGAGGGAAGTAGACCTTCGGGAGAAATCGTAACCTCTGATATTGTGCCCTTGGGCTTCATTGGCTAGAAAAATTTTCTGCCCCAACCAAAAATAGTGGATGACTAAGTCACGACCATATTCCAACAAGTAGATTTGAATGAACTACCGCAACCTCCTCCACCACATAGCCCACCTATGGATGAAATTTCAAAGGGTGATGAGGAGGGAGAAAAATAGCATCAAAATGAGGACCCCATTAACACATTGG
This sequence comes from Thuja plicata, assembly GCA_018584345.1. Taxonomy (NCBI): domain Eukaryota; kingdom Viridiplantae; phylum Streptophyta; class Pinopsida; order Cupressales; family Cupressaceae; genus Thuja; species Thuja plicata. The sequence goes on along the minus strand of MU224611.1, from coordinate 2,737,748 downwards.
ACAATATGTCTAGAGGGGGACCTGAGCTAAACCCTGGAGACACTCCAAATTCAGGGATAGTAGTAGGTAGGCTAGCGGCCCCACCGCAGTGGCTATTGGAAGCCCATAAAAAAAAACACAAACCACAATCATGGCTCCATTGTCACTTTTCAAAATGTTGGCCGAGGGCTAAGTTCCTAAGAAGCCCAGGAAGGGATTCATTGGTGAGAAAATTTTTCTATCGCAGCTAGAAATAGTGGACAAAAAAGTCGCAGACATATTCCAACAAGTAGATTTGAATAAACTACCTCAGCCTCCTCCACCACATAGCCCACCTATGGATGAAATTTTAGAGGGTGATGAGGAGGGAGGAAAAGAGCATCAAAATGAGGACCCCATTGACACAGTGGACAATACATCCAGAGGGGACCTGAGTTGAACCTCAGAGACACTCCAAGTTTGGGGATAGTAGTAGGCAGGCCAACAGCCTAGTCATAGTGGCTAGTAGAAGCCCATAAAACAAAATCCCCAACCACAATCATGGCTCCACTATCACTTTTTGAAATGTTGGCCGAGGGCCAAGTTCATAAGAAGCCTAGGAAGGCTCATAACCTTCATAGCAGTAGAAAGGGCCCCAGGTGGAAATATTGTAGTGACATTCACCACCCCTCTTGCAGGAAAAGAGGATTCTGAGGTAGCTACCAAAGAATATGTGATCAAAAAGGTGTCTCTAGGTAAAAGAACTCAGCAGGGAGAATTAGACCTCCTAAACAAAGGGGGTCAAGCTATTTAGGCCTGGTATGAGAAGCATTCTCATAAGATACAGGAGTTGAAAGCAACCAATGCCAATATTTTGGGACTCTTAACAGAATTAGTGCACCCCCTCACTTCTGAAATAGCTGGACCCTAAGTTCCTGGGACACCGCTACCACAGAGTGATGTTGATGCTTTGAAAGCTATGAAAAAGAAGGCATTAGCAGTGGATGAGTGGATTGCTCATCAGGTTGGGGTCATCAGAAGTTTCATGTCTAAGTCTCTCCCATAGTTTTTTCGAGTAAATAATTTAGCAAATCAGATAGATCCACCATTCCCTAGTGGCATGGAGAGATTGAGAAATATGAAGACTGGAAGGATACCTCATAAGAGATTTTGAATCTCTAAGAAGATGAGTTAATAAATTTAGGCAATCTAGGGGATGAATCATATGGGTTTCTTTGGAGTCAATACTCTAGACTTGCATTCAAAGTAAAAAATGGCAAGCAACTGGTACGAGTGTTGGAAGAACAACTACAACTGGTCTGGACTCCATTGGACTAGTATGCCGCCCTCATCCAGGAGATTACATCGGCTGATCTTCTCACCCATGAGACTTATACTCCTATCGATTCTATAATTGACAAGTTGGATTAAGTGGTTAAGGCTCAATTATAGCCCATGGAAGATTTTAGTAGCACCACCATGGTGGAACTCTCCCAAATGTTACTCAAATCCCATGATGCGGCCAAGGTGGCTGTAGAATTAAAATTTAAGGCCGAAGATGTCGGTCTCCATTTTGAAGGATCTATTGATCACTGGGATTGCTTGAAGGATGTAGAAGATGGTATACTTAAAATTCTTAAGGCATACATGAAATTTGAGGGCCAGTAATGTTTCCCAGACTCCGTGGATCCATCACAAGAAGCACAATATGGAAACATTCTTTTTCTTTAAGCATAAGCTCCCAGATCCTGGACTCCAGGTCCCAAATTTTGTATTCTTTTTAGTGATACATGTTTACAGCTCTCCCGAGCTGATTGATCACTATCTACAGTATGATGTCAAGTTCGTGGTGATCCTTCTAGACATAACCGGTCACTATTGGCCCAAAACTTCACTACAAATGCCTCCTGGGTCCTGATTCATCATTATAGCATTTAATATATGGCGTACGGAGGCCTTCTCAATCACTGAAGCACATAAAATCATTAATGAGGGTGTATGGCCTAGGTAAATTAGGGAAGCTCCATCACATCTACAAGTACAAGGAAGATTTTTTCAAGGACAATTTCCTCAGAGCTTCTTTCTCTCTTTCCTCTCTTTTCTTCTCAAATGATTGCATTATATCAAGGAAATTCTGACAGCGCGGGTAGTACCAGCTGTAAATATTGTAATATAATGTAGGTAGCTAGCATATGGATAGTCCCTTAGGTAGTTAGAATTTTCTATAAATACAAAGTTTGACATCACTCCAAGGGTAAGGAAATTGATGATTTTGTTGTCCACTAGTAATACAAGCTTTCAGTTTTATAACAATCCTATTGTTTTTAAGTTCAGAGTAGACTAATGCTCCCTTGGGGCCGCTAGTGTAAGTACTAGTGATGCTAGATTTGAAGTTAATGAAAGAATAAAAAACACCATTTAGCCCTGTGCTTTGTGTTATTTCTTGTCCTAGAATTAGAAAATGATTTCTATGTTGTATGCTTCCTTATGTCTCTATTCCAGTTCTTGTAATGATTTAATGAAATATGTTACTTTGTTACTGATATACGTATAGTTCAAGATTGTATGCATATTTTCAGTATTTTTTGCTTCTTTTCATCTGGATATTTTTTAATGTTAAGGAAATGTATGTCATGGCTATAGTTAGATATCTGTACTAACCTTGTTCTATCTTTTTCTATTTTCTTTGCTGGATATAACGATTTCTTGTAGGAATTCCATTACCGTCAAAATATCAGAGGTCGATGAGTCAAAACCAACTATCCCCTCAAAATAAAAATTCACTTGTCCAACTTAGCTAAGCCTGTACCATCATCACCTGACAACCAGGTGCTTGGAGGCTAGGAGAGCCAGCTCTCCCACATGCCTCTTCAGGCGAACTTGGTTGATACTCTAGTATTTGGTGACAACTCATCTCCCATTGGTGAGACTGTCACAAAGTCCCATCAACAGGTTCTTAAATGGGCACTGGTATATGAAAATAAGACGAACACCCTCATAGATACAGGACATGGATTTTATTTGTTCACCAAAGGTATCTACCCAATTTTTGTTAATAGTTTTCTTTGATAAAATAGAGGATTATAAAATCCCATCTTGCCAATTGAAGCCAACTTCTTAAATGGGAACTGGTAAATGAAAATAAGAGGAATACCCTCAAAGATGAAGGTCGTGGTTTTTATTTTTTCACCAAAGGAAGTTGCAAAATAATTTTGTCTAAGAAAATAGAGGATTGTAAATGGGCTATTTTTTTTAATACTTTTGTCAACCACTAACAACAAAGTGGGTATGGCATACAAAATGGATGGAACATGACCCAAAACACCTAAGAAAAGATAAATCATGGTCAAACATGACCTTAGACACTTTTGAAACTTAGAATCATTATTGCATAAAATACCTAAAACACCAAAGCCAAAGAGAGTCTAGTGAACTAAGGAACCCTTGGTTTATCAATGTACCAAAAGATCTTTGTCCACACAAGATGGACCAAGGTAAACCACTAGGATGGTTTAGACACATCCTCTTATAACATTGAAAACAAAACAAGAAAAACCAAGTCCTAGGTTCCCTTCACCATGGAGGGTCTTGCTTTCTGTGGTGCACAAAAGAAATTTAGTTGTTCATTTGCGCAATTGTGATGCCCTCAAAATGATGGCACTAAATTTCTTGAATTTTTTGTTTTCCATTAATGAAGAAGAATCCTTCAACAACATAATAGAGCCATAGAATGGTCTCTAGGTTATCATCCTTAATTGCAAGAATGGGCTTATGAAGAGGTGAACAAAGGGGCTCAAATGATAAAGGATTTGAGGAAGCTATTCTATTGTGAAGGAATCCTGGGATGATGACTTGCATATTATGGAATTTGTTAACAGGGGATTCAATTTGCAACAACTATGAATTGGGAAGGAATGTAAACCCTACTAGGGTTTTACACCATCACCATCTGAAGAGGCTTATTAAAAAGCTAAAGGTGAGGGATGAAAATATTAGGGATCAACTTGAAAACATGAAATGACATTTTTTTTGGGGTCTTGTTGATGAGACTTTGTGACTGGCTCTGCCAACAGAGGATAAGTAGTCACCAGGTACTGGGGTACTGGCCAACTCTACCTAAAGAGGTTTATTGCATAGTGAATTCTCCTAGCCTCCAAGAACATGGTAGTCAGGTCTTGACAATGTGGGGGAGCTAAGTTGGGCACGTGGCTGTTGTTTGAGGGGATAGCTTGTTTTTACTCATCTTCTCAGGGATTTTAAAAGGGATGGGGTTTCCTACAAGCATTTATACTTAATAAAGAAACTATAAAAGATCAATCAAGGTTAGACATATATCTCTATCTATAGTTATGCAATATATATTCAAACATCAAACTAAGCTCCAATGCAAGAAAACTACACTAAATACCAACTACATAAAGAGCCAATGATTCACATGCATTCAGTAGCAAGGCGAGATAAGATCGTTAATCTAAACTAAAACATAGAAGCAAAGGACATAAGAAAACATACTGCACAAAAGATGTTTGATAAATTCAGATACCAGATCAACAACAACACATTGCCATAATATGTTCCTCCTTCATTCATTATCTTGAAAATGTTATAGCATCATTGGTGAGTACAATCATGGCTCCAAGGGAGAATTCTAAGCTACTAAGAACAACTCAGCATTGAGCTGCTAAGAACAAATGAAAGTAAAATACTATGCTTCTATTATTGCCAGACTACAAAATTATCAATTTTGTCGACCCTTGTTATGGCATTGGACTTCTTATTTATACACATATTTGACCTAAAACTTAACCTAATCTAACTATACAATTGCCAAATATAATACATTATCTGTGGCTGGTACTACCTGCACCACTTACAATCACCTCAAAATATGCAAAGGTCTGACAAGAAAGAAGAAGAAGATAAGAGGAGAAATTTGGAAGAATCCTCCTAGAAAAGAGAGCCAAGGTACTTATAGAAGAAATCAGATTGTCCTGGTAACCTAGGCCACATGCCTCATAAATGCAAATTGCATCTCCCTATCTTTGATGTGCACCAGGTAGTTAATACAGGGGTAGCACCTCGAGGGAATCATCTATCAGAACCATCTCTTCTGCATGACATACCTTATCTAGATCATCTACCTTCTGACCCTTATTAAATTCTTGATAGTGATCAGTCAACTCTGCGGAACCTGGACGCAGATCACTGTGAATGAATACAAAACTTCATAGCCAAAATTCTAGAGTTCAGGAGCTTACACTCGAAGAATAATGAATCTTCAAAAGCTTTCCCTACTGGTGGAAATGTCCAGAGTTTAGAGAATTTTACTGTTCCTTGTTCTATTTAAAGGCCTCCAAAATCTGGATGATCCCTTCCTCATCCACCTCTTTGATGCAATCCTAGCGGTTGTTGACAACCCCAAATTTTTTATCAACATCACTGACCCCTTCCTTGAATTTTGTAACTACTTTCATTGTGTCATGGGCCTGAAGCATCATCTTGGTTAGGCATGACATTTTCCCTCTGTCAAAATCCCTGAAAAAGTGGTACTATGACTCCATTAACTTGTCATATTTACTCAATACAAAATCCTCCAAAGCACACATCCCAGAGGTGAAGGGATCGACTTGCGAAACCCTTTTTACAAATGACATATATGAATTTAAATAATTCTAGACTTTCAGGATTCTATCTTTAAGGGTCGTTACCAATTTCTTGCTCACCTCTATTTTGAGACCAAGTTTGGAGTGCTAGGCCCGGAAGAACCCAAATGGTTTATCTCCCAAAATACTTGTTTCGGTGATGAATTCCTCTCCAAAGTTCATTATTTCTTCTAATTCAGACCTCCATTCCTTGTACTTTTCCATTTCTTTCTCCCATAGGGAGATGACACCATTCGCCTGGCACAATATTTTATTGGCCTGAGAGAGGTCTGGGAGTGTTGCTACTAGGAACTTCCTTACGACTATGATCTACTTAGTGACCCATCCATTCACAGCTTGTGATTTGTTCTTCATGGCCATTAGAGTATCAACTTCACCCTACGGGAGCGGTGTTCTGGATGTGGAGGCTTCTAGATGGATGTTAGAAAATGGTTGTGTTAGTTCTGCAAGAAGCCCAAGGAGATTTACATTCTTTTCTTTTCCCTCCTTCAGTTTCTCGGCCCATTTGTCATATTGGGCCTCAATTGCCCGGCAACCTCTTTCAACAGGTTCAATTCCCCCTGTTTATCTCTCCTCCCCAAAGGAAATTATATAACTGTATATTCTTCGGCTCTTACTACTACCACTTCCACACTTAGGGGAGGCATTAGTACTACTACAACGGTACTTCCTCTTATATTGGTCTAAAGGGTATGGAGGGTCTAGGCCCTTTTAGGCTTCTAGACCTCTTGGTTATGAGCCATCATTTCAACCAGAGAGAAGGGAACTCTTGCTACTGCTAGGGCCTTCCTTTTTCCTAATTCTACCAGCCAGTATGGTGTTGGGGGTGGTCTTATGGCTAGGTCTTGGATACTAGGATTTTCCTTGGGAGTTGGCCACACTTCTTTGACATCTGCAGTCTCTGTGGACTCCTTTTCTCTGCTCCTAGGATTCCCTGCTTTTCCCACCTTGGTGAAATTTTCATCTATGGTGTCGGGGACCCCATCTTCCCCAACACCTATAGCATTGGTATCCATGTCTATGTGGTTCTCCCCCGTGTCTTTTTGTTGCTGGTTTTCTTTGACATTATTTGTTGAGACATTCTCCTTTGAGGGCACATCTTTTGGAGGGGGCGAAGGTGTCTGGCCTAGATTTGGCTATTGGGCTTCAAAGACCACCTTGCTAAATATCAAATTCTGGGGTAGCTGACCTCCTATATTAACTAGAGGCATGTGGAGCATGATGAATGGGGGTACGGTTTCTCCTGAAGGTCTAGTTTCCCCAGCCATTGTCGGCTGCTCATCTTGTGCCTGCCTTTCCTTTGTCTCAGTACCCAGGATTGGTATTTCCTCCATACTTGGTATATCTACCAATTCTTGTTCTTGCTCTTGTTCCTTATCTCATGCTTTTGTCTGATGTTGAATGTGGACCTCTCTATTCAACACAAACGCAACATAGTCATTGCACAATCAATGAACTCACAAAGACAAACATGAATTGTTTGTCCTGCAAGCGTGATTGAAGTGACCTGTTGCCTCCTAATTAGGAGTGATTGTTGCATTTTACCCTCAGAATGAGAGCCAACAACCTGACCATCTCTAATACGGAGGATTTTAAAGTGGAGGTGTGTGAAGAAGAGCCATCAATTGTGAGAAATATGCATCTAGATATGATAAAATGATGTTATTCTACAAATTGAAACATGTTTTAAGCTATGGAAGATGAATTTCTACTATTCTAAATATGAAATGCAACTTGCTATGGAAGTAAAAATGCAATTAAGCTAAAAGATTGAAAATACTTCTAGTCTATGAAAGAGAATGCTTATAATCTTTGAAATGTATGCCTTTTAAGCTAGAAATTGATTAGCAATTGAATTTAGAAAGCTCTAAAGCATAAATTGTTAGCTTCTACAAATAAATGATGAATCAAAGCTACACAATTATTCAATTCCAAATAAAGATTATACTAATTATGAAAGAAAGTACTCTAAGAGCATGAAAATCAAAGATAAAATTGCCTATAGTTATGATGCTCAAAAACCAAAGATCCTCACAATGAAGAAAAGAGGTCTCATTTATAGAAAATCAAAGAGAGAGGATGAAGAGTTTCTTGAAAAGAAACAGTTGTCTCTTCATTCTCCATTTGAGACAAATATGTAAAGATTATTAAAATAAAAGAATGAATTATGGACACATAAGTGTCTTTTCATATGGA
>MU224611.1:2693812-2713313 GCA_018584345.1 Thuja plicata | reverse complement strand
TTCTCCATTTGAGACAAATATGCAAAGATTATTAAAATAAAAGAATGAATTATGGACACATAAGTGTCTTTTCATATGGAATTATGGAATCCCTTTTGAGGATAATTCATTCGATTAATTAAATAACATTTCAATTCCTTTTATGTATATTAGCCAAAGAGGGTGGATTTGATTTAATTAAAAGCACTCAGAACTTTAGGATTAAATCAATTAATCATAGGGATATTAGCTAATAATCATTTAAGATTTAGGAATTAAATGTAATGTCGGATTTATGCAAGTTTGGGTTTTCTGCATTTGAAACTCAGTCAATTAAAGTCAATTAGGAGAAGAATTTGCCTAATACAATAGGACTTTCAAGATAAGAAAATGCACCAAAATTGATTAGATTGTTAGGTGCCAATTTTGGTGTGTTACAACTTCCTCTTCTGGAGAAATTTCCTTTTATTTCCTTTCCTCCTCCCAATGGATATTTTCTGCCTCCTACATGGCAATCTCTCTACTGCCTTCTCGACATCTTTATACAGATTTACCAAATCTTCAGTCTATAAGATGTCGTCAAAATTGTCATGGGGAGAGGAAGCCTCTAGTCAATCCTCTACTTCAGTGTTTTAAGTGATAACCTCCAAAGGAATGTTGTCCAATTGCCTGGGGCTCACATCTGCGCTTGGTGGAGGGTTATCCACCCTTGGCTTCTTTCTTCTTGTCTGCAACGAGACCTCGACATCCGTAATAGCTGCATTCTCATCCTCTATACTCACCACCCAACTCATTAGTGCTACAAGTGATGGTGAGCCTTAAGGGAGGGTGGATCCCATTGGAGTAACTGGAAGGCCCAGAGAAAGCCTTGTGCTCACTATTTCTCCCAGCTGCCAGGATGATTCAAGTTGGGTATAGAGTTGTTCCAAGATAGGGGTGGAACTAATCGCGGAGCCTAGGGTAGAACCTAGGCTGGGGTGCTCTCCTTCTCTTTGCCCTTGTCTCTACTCTGCCCGACCGCTCTGGAGGCTAAAGAGGACCCCAAAAAATTGGACCCCGGTGGGTGTTTTTTTTGCACACTTTTGCAAAATACTCGTGGCTGAGCTGCACAATGCCTTGGGTGACATCCTCAATTGCTAAAGTCTCTAGGGTGTCCCAATCCACTGGAGGGAGATCCAATTTTTTGATCTCTTTTAGTTTGTAAGATGGGTCCTCCAAGGGCCCGCTATCTAAAAAATATTTTGGAAAGGGACGAAGGTCAAGGCTCTTCATCATCCCTTTTGGTCATCCTTGAGTATCTTCGCTCTTGGATGTCAAAGTAATCTTGGAAATTTTCCCAAAAATCCTCCATGTGAGGCCCATGAGGTGTGGTTGCCCGAGGCAATGTTGTGCTTATCTTGCCAAGTGGGTCAAAATTGTTCCGTTCTAGGTGGAACTCGGCCAACCCCAGACTCTTTACCTCATTATCGGCCTCTTTGGCTGGTGCAAGGCTGAAAGAATAGTTCTCAAAAATAATTTGGAATGGGATGGAGGTAACTTTCTTAACTCCATATAATGGATGAAGTTCCAGGATTTGCCTCCAAAACACCATCAAAATAATCCCATCCTTATAATGTTTGGGCAATAGGTAGGGCTTTCTCGACAATCTGGTCACTCAAATGTAAGAATGTTGATGAAATTCAATGAAATAATTGTCATATGTACTCACCAAGGCCATAGCTTCCTTTGATAACCTGTAACTAATATCTCGAGATGGTATCAACATGTTGAAGTAAACAAAGGTGTCATTTACTCAGCAAAAAATGGGGAAGCTATCTTCCCATTGAATCTGGGGAAAATGGTCCCTCAGAGCACTCTAGCGAGGCCTGGTCCCAAGGATTCTCATTGTAACTAAACCTCAAATTCTAGGTCTTTGAGGTGCCAGTGCCCATAAAACATACAAAGTCATGTAGAACTTCAATGTATGACTGACATTGTTCAACTAAAAATCTACATGATTGGCAACAATGGTTTCCCAGTCAAAATTTTGCCTCACGGTGGAGATGTCATATAGGAAGTAGTACATCCACGATGAGCAATCCTAGGCATGAGATTCTCCAAAGACCCAGCATGAGAAGATGATCCTCGCTTGGATTATTTCTTTTAGTATTTCTTTGGTGTCTTCAGCCAGTGGTTATTGAGATGTTGTTGGGTGAGCTGTGGAAATTTTTTAAACTCTTGTAGTGAGGTGGCGTGGGAGATTACAATAGAATTGGAGAACTAGGGGATCCCCAGACCTGAAGCAAATGTAGCAGCATCCAAAGATAATAAGGGCGTTGGATATCCCGTTGGAAGGGTAGCAACAAGTATGATGGCCCAGATGGTGATGTTGTAGTGTTTGGCAAGAGTTAGGATCAACTCTGGGGCCTGCACAGAGTAGGGGAAGTAGGCTATTTTGATGATTCCAAAGGTGGCCAGATTCTTTGCAATATTATCTCTTGCAGAAGGCTGGGTGAAAATTATTTTGATTATGCCTTGTAATCCATCCTAGAGTCTGACCTTAGTGTCGGTGACTAACTGTAACTTAGAACCCACCTTAGATCCTATGAGGGCACCATCCTTTGGATATTTAGATGTGAGTGGGAGTTTTTCCAGTGATCTCTCAGCCTTTAACTTGGTGGCCACTCTTGTTGAGGTGGTTGGAAGTTCTGGACTTCCGGGAGGATAAGTCACCTCAGACATATTTATCATTGAATTATTGATAGCCTGGACAACTGGACAGCCGTTAATACAAGTTATTAAATAAAACCAATTCTTAGGTTATGGAGATTTCATCACCATTTTCCACATGTTTTCAAAAATATGTTAGCTTGCATCAAATCCCTAAAATGTAATAAATAATAAATTACTTTGGATTTAATCAATACCCGGGGGTTCTGGTCTATGCGACAATGTGATGAAGGTCATGGGATTATGCGGAACCTGGAGTCTAGAGAGACTAGTTGTTAATGAAATGAACGGGTAGTGGGCTATACTAGGATGATGTGGGTTGTCGCATGCTCATGCAATAAATGGATTAATGAAACATAATAGAGATAGATGTCTTGACACGGATGGAATGAATTCCACTTGGGATGATTTCAAATTCTCATGCATGGGTAAATTTAATCCCACCATTAATGTCAAAGTGATGGGAGGAGAGAGAAAAGTTGTAACTCAAACAAGCGAGGTGTCGAGTTTGAGTGCAAAAGAACCAGGTGGGGGAGCTCTAATTTGGGTACACGATGAAAAGGGGTGTGGTGAGCTCACCATAGGATGGGTTAAATGTGATGGAATATACAACTAAAATACAAAGACACACTACAAACACCCAATTTACATAGATGCCAAGGAACGATAATTTAAAGCAGACAACTTGCTAACCTCCGGACTACTAGCAACTAACAAGAATTTACAACTATTGTACATATTTCTAGAAATTTATAACTAACTACACCAAGCTCCAACTACTTAATAGAGAAGCCTATGCTATCTACAAATGTACACAAAAATACATCACACAAAAGGTAGACAACCTTCCTGTGAAGCCATCCTACCAACGGGAGGTGATGATGAAGACCAGAAGACAAAAAGAAAACAAAGAGGAAACAAAACCAGAGATTAAAAGAACAAAGAAAATAGAAAAGAGATAGAAGAACCAGAGGGTCCTACCTTAAACACTAGGAATGCAAAGGGAAGGGCATGGGAGGTTCTCTGAAAATAGATAACTTCATGAACCACGAACACACTAAAGACCCTATAGGATAGCATGAAGCACACACAAGCTCAAACAACAACTTCACCATTGAACACTCAAAGAAAACATACTTAGCTCACTGATAATTTGTACAAATTGCTCTTAATCTCTCTTAATTGTCTCTGAGGGTAATCTTTTTGTGGTAAATGTAAAAATGACAAGTGAAACCCCATTTATACCCTTAGGTGAAAATGTACCACCTCCTTCTGCAAGTCCCGGGAAAAGTGCAAACCTCTAGACTCTGGGCCTAGAGAATCCATGCAAACACACCCTCTCACTAAAGAGGAAGCAATTGCAAAGAATCCCAGAGTCTAGAATCTAGCTAGCACAAATAAACAAAACACTCCAGGACTGGGTTCCAAAGCAGGGAAGACCAAAAATAAACACAACAATGACCGCGTGGAGACAAATACCAGAGGAAAACAAAAGAGAAAGAAATAAAGGACAAAAGTGAAAAAGGGGGACCCAACATTTTTCCCACAAAATTTAGGGATGGGTCTGCAGGAAATAACAAATGGTGACTGACTCGGATGAATGCCTTAGCACATTTGAGAACCTTAGGATCTCTGGTTAGCAAAACTGGGACTTGTCTTTACCTGGAGAATTCCACTTGCAAGGCGTGAGGGTCTGAGAAAATCCAACTCATCCTGATTCAATCCTTCAATCTCTTTTCATGTGTGAAGTGTGTGCTTTGGAATAAAACCAAGCCAATGACTTCTGGGAGAAGTAGAGAGATGAAACTAATTGCATTTGACCAAAATCACTACATCTTACATGATCCCCTAGATCCCAAAATTCTCTATTCTTTAGTTCTTTTTCTTTTCTTTTGAAGATGGGGAAGGTGATACTTATTTCATCGTGAACCTTAAGCTTAGCAAAAATTTTATGATGACACTTCTTTCACCTTGCCATCCATTTTAATTTACCGAATAGGAGAGACATTCTGAACCCAGGATATTCTTTTGATTTTTTTTATATGGCCAATAACTAGTGCAACCGATCTACTCTCAAGGATCATACGATTACTTGCTTCTTAGATTTTTTTGTTAATTGATGTCAAGACCTTCAAGATGTGAATCTGATGAAGATTACCCATAACCTTTTACCATGCATACAAATAACTTTGGAGTGAGGACTAATCCCACCATGCTAACAATAGATTCTGGAGTGCGAAATGCATAAGGCAACATTCCAGGGACTAGATGTCATGCAAAGCATACCTGTCTACAAGAAGAGGGAAACATGGTGAGAACCCAAAAAATAAGACACGAAAAGAAAAAGAAACCAAAGACAAAATAGAGAAAAGAAAGGAAGACGGCCCCAGAGGACTGTCGACAACTATTTACAAGGACAAAAAATTCCCAAGGAGTGTGGGGAAAGAATTTACAAGAAGGAACAATATACATATGATACAACTTTGGGAAAACTTACCTACCTCCTCATTCAAAGTAGTGCTTGAGAAAGTATCCATTGATGGGCTATGGAATGGCTTCTCTAGTCATGGTACTGAGGCGATAAGTGTTAGCCCCACAAATCTCTAAAATTAGGTAAGGCTCAAGCCAGAGCCTTTGAAACTTAGTATTCTTTCTCCAGTCATGGTCCAGAGCATGAATTGTAAAAATGAGATTTGTAAGTTGATATGGAACATAGGACTCTGGCCATAAACCAGATAAAAAGGAGAAGTCCCCAGGGCTACCTTGATTCTGATACAATCCGTGCAAAGGGAAAACCTAAGATTTTGGTGCCATTCCTAGGGATTTTGCTCTAGCAAATGTTTGATCACTTCCAGAAGATTCTTATTGGTAGATTTGGCAACACTGTTACCCTAGGGATAATAGTTGCTAGAGAAATTAAGGGTGATCTTCCTATGATAGGTCCATTCTAATAGTTGTGTTGAAGAAAATGGCAGACCATTATCACACACAATAGAAAAAGGCATTCTAAATCTTCAGACTATGTTTTCTTCCAAGAATTTGATGACTACATCCACCATGTTATTCTTGCATGGGATTTCCTCAGACCAATGGGTACAGTAATTAGCCGTAGTCAAAATATACCATTGTTTGGTGGATGAGTTATGGTTTATCTCCTCTATAAAATCAAACACCCATTAGGAAAAGGGTTGAACTTCAAAGATTGGCTATAAAGGCATTACCGAGTTCTGCTCATGATGAGCTATGGTTTGGTAGCTGTGGCACTTCCTTACAAGAGTGTACATGTCTTTGAAGATGAAGGGCCAATAATACCTAGCCTGGAGAATCTGATGGGTGGCGGTGTGAGTTGAGCCATGCCCAATTGTGAACTACCTGTGAAATTCTTCTATCATTTTGGTAGCTTGGTCTCTGTCTATGCACTAGAGGTAAATTCCCTCAAAATTCCTGTGGAAAAGTGTTCCTTTTTTTATCATGAAGTGTGTTCTTTTTAGTCATAGGGTGTGAATTTTCTTAGGGGGAATCCCCTCTGGTCATCTGTTTTTGAGAAATAGGTACACCAGATCGGTAAACCATGATTCTTGAGTGATGAACTCCACAATATAGGTTTGACATTCAATGTTTGGAGTTACTTCTGCCATCACTCTACATTGTCCCTAGCCTTGGACTATCTTCATTGGTTACATCTCAAGATCATAGTCCTGGATGATGGCCATCCATTTCCCCTGACATTTACCCAATTCACTTTGCAACAGTAAATATTTAATAGCCTAGTCCAGAATAATAGCATGCACTTTGCTCTAGAGAATATAGTGCTGGAATTTCTTCATGGCCCAGACTAGAGAAAAGGCTTTCTTTTCCAATGGTGAATATCAAACTTTGGCATTTTTGAAGGGGGAGCTCATGAAATCAATTGGTCGCTCTTCCCCCTTAACCTCCTCAGTTAAAATTGCAGTTGCAGATTATGGTGAATTGAAGGAGTAGATGTGGAACGGGAGGGAATAGTCAGGACTTTCCAAGACTGGTGCCTCCACTATAGTTTTCTTAATATGAGAAATGCTTGCTTCACTTCGGGGCTCCACTCAATCTTGGTATCTTTTTTCATCATGTCATTGAGTGGTTTGACAATCTCGATGAATTGAGTAATGAATCGCCGGACAAAATTTTTCTTCTCGAAGAAAGATCTCATTTCCTTTTTACTACTTGGCATTTGCAAATTCAATAGTGTTTCAACTCTCTCAGGGTCAATGGATATCCCTTCTCAGAGACTATATTCCTGAGCAATTTTCCTTTAGTGACCCTGAATATGCACTTCTTGGGGTTGAGGGAGATACCATACTAGTGACATCTCTCGTAGATTTGAGCGAGGTGGGCGAAATGATCATGCCTATCCCAGGAAAATAATGTTAAATCATCCATGTAGATGATTATGCATTTGTTAACTAGGCCTTCGAACACAATGTCCATAGCCTTCTGAAATGTGGCCCTTGCATTAATCAGGTCAAAGGGCATTCTCCAATATGAAAACATCCCCCACTTGGTGGTGAATGGCATTTTCATCCTATCCTTGAATTCAACCATAACTTGGTTATGCCTGGAGTACCCATCGAGGAAGGAAATCATTTGTGAACCGTTAACAATTTTTAATACCTCATCTAGTGAGAGGAGAGGGTGATTGTCCTTCCTTGAGGCCTTGTTTAAGTTGTGGAAATCCACGCACATGAAAATTTGGCCATTCTTTTGCACACGGGGACAAGGTTGAAAACCCATGTTGTATGCCAGATGGGAAAGATAATCTAGGATGACAGTAATTTCTAAACCTCCTAGTGGATTAGAGGTTCGATCAATGGGTTCACTGACCTCTTCTTTTGCCAGAAAGGTTTGGCATATGGTTTCAGGGGAATGGTATGAGTCATGATGGATGTGTAATAGGTTTTAAGATCTTCATATCCCTAGGAAATAACAACAATGTATTCTCAGAGAGCTATGATAATTTTCTCCTCCTCCTCTGGGGAGCAGGAGGTACCAATGTGAACAATTTTTTCTTCATCGACTATGTCGATGTTGAATTTCTCAAATTTTCCTCCCTCAAAGGAGGATGATATCTTGTCTCGACCTTGGGGGTCTAAATCAAATTCTCATTCTAGAGCTACCATCCCCTTAGGAATGGTGTTGGTGGGTAGGTTGATGATCCCATCATCTTCTTCCCCCTGCCTAGTATCGTCATGATCAATTTCTTCCACAATCTGATCTTCAAAAAAGCCAACATTGGCCATGAAGGCAATGATATGCTGGTCATCCACAAAAACCTAAAAGTAGGTGATATTATCTAGAATGGATAGGGTGAGGACCATTTCAATAGAAAATTTCTAAATTCGGGAACGAACCATCGGCTTGAGGGTGCTGATAGACACAACTAGGGCATCCAGAACATAGTTACATTTATGAGGAATAAGTTCAATGGAAAAAACATCAAAGTCTTCAATTAGGATCCATTCCTGGTTGCGGTATGCAGTTTGTCTTTTTTCATGACACGTGTATTAGCTCCGGACCTATTTTACAATCAACTCTAAATCACCCATTACTCAGAGGCAGGTGATCCCTTTTCTCAATGTGAATAGGAGTCAAAGGACCAAGGTCTCATACTCCATGACGTTGTTGGTGCAGTTAAACTACAGCCTATAGGATGTGAGGAAAGACTTCCCTCATGGGTTGATTAGTTCCACTTTGGCCCCACAACCTTGTTTAGACTAGGACCCGTCAAACTTTAGGATCCACAAATCGTTGTTTGTTTTATGGCACTAGGGAGGCAAAATGACATTCGGATTGGTTTCAAGGTTGGGATTTTTGCGATGTGATTCCTCCGGCTATGATAGTGCAAGGTGAGGCTTTCCTTTGAAGAATCCTCTATGTCAGGTTCCTGGATGAGTGGCTCCTTAGGTGTACCTTTGGGTAGATTTATTGGTCTAGGAAAATTGACATTGCATTCTTTCTCTTGGAGGTCGTTGATGTGGTGGGTAGAGGCGGAAATACAAGGCTCACACTCCAATTCAAAGTGTTTCTGATGGTGCTAGACAAGAGAGTGGCTAGAGTTTCTATGCTACCTTGTGAGTCTACCTCACACTTCAACTTTTCATCTAGATCCTAAATTATCTAAGAGATTATAGGATCCTCCCCAGGTTGAAATCTAAGCTTAGCATTTCTTTTGTTTGGTATACTCTGAGGGAGGATCAGAGAAAAGGACCTGATTAACTCTCTTGACTTCGGTGAGGGCCTGTTTCATTCTGGTTTATCTCTCTACTCGGATCTGATTTGATTTCCCCTTCCAAGGGAGCCACAAGTGGGAGAATTTCATAGAGAAATACTCATTAAGGGCCTTTGACCAATTCCTACTTAATAACATCCCATAGGTTTCGGGGATGTCAACCACTTGGATATCTATGGTGCTTGATATCTGGGGGTCTTGGATGAGATGAATCTAGATGTTTTTCAACTGACCAACCATTTTCACGATAGTTTTGTCCAATTAGATTACTGCCCCTTTGGATGTAGTGGGGGTGAGTCTAAGCTTCTGGCATATGGATAAGGCCATGACATTTCTCGAAGCACTAGAATCTACTAGGAAGTTGTTAAGATTCTTCCCTTGAATATTCAAGCCTAGTAATAAGGGAGGAACCTCTATACTTCCCCAGAAGATGACTGAGTTGGTATCATCAAATGTGACAGTCTTTGGTGGATGACTGACCACTTCTGGGTTTCCCAAGAGTTGTAGAAGGGGCTTCTTCTACTTGGGACAGTTTAGCAAAACCTCCATAAAGGTCATGGAGGTAATGGTACTTTCCAATGCCTTAGTGATGTCAATCCCATCCCCCAGTTAAATTTGGCTTCCCCCGGTCATATCCCTAGTGTGGTTAGGACCAAGTCCTTTTGGTGGGAAGGAGTGATCATTTGTGTTGTCTTGGGGGGTGGTATTCTTGGGAAGCATTGATGTGTAAGATGGCCCTTTTCCATCTTGATTCTGAGTGTTATAGGGATTCTGCAGGATGGTGAAGGTGTTGGCCTCAAAGGCTGGGATGGATTCATCAAAGAACCCCTACAACTCAGGTTCTTCTTCATCTTCTTCATCTATCCCAAAGAAGATGGTATCACACATAAAGGCAGTGTGAGGGGGCTCTGATGATGTTAATTTTGGGGGATTAGGATCGATAGGTTATTGTCTGTCTAACTGGGAGATCATGATGATCTTATCCATTGTGGCATAGTTCAGCTCAGAATGTGAGCCAATGTCATGCAATCTACACCAGGTGGTCAGGGGGTGAAATTTTGCAATTTGCATAGAATGACTATGTCCAGCACCACCCTGAGTGGTATTTTGGTTCAGAGGAGGACCTCCAGTATTCACGTTATTGTTCCATTGTTGTTGGTTGGGCCGAGGCACATTGTTGTAGTTCTGACCTCTAGAATTGGTGTTTCATTGTCTGAAGAAAATATTCCCTCTCTAGGAATTAGAATTGTGGGGCGCAGAAGGCCCCACCTTTAGCTATCCCATCTCCATAGTTAATGAGAACACCAATTTCTAGAGAGATTCAACCTCGGCGAAAAGCTGGGTGGTTGTGTCATAGTGTGACGGCTATTGTGGTGGATTCCCGGGGAAAGTGGCAGCAGCTCCCAGAGTTGAGGATGACAGTCCTCTAGCCATGGACAACTAGAAGAAAGGTACTCCAAAGGGTTGTGTCAAAGGTTTTTACATTTGTTGTGGCTGGTTCTAGAGAACATATTCCAAACCCGGTATTAACTGGGTTTGAGATGGGTAAACATACCAGGCCTGTTGGTCTGTCGGTCGTGGGCCCATGGCCATTGTTGGGGCACCCATGGTAGGATTGGGGTTGTATCCTCTAGTGTAAGGAGTTCTGCCAGGTATCATATTGAAGGGTAAGGTTTGTGCAATCCCATCAGGAGCCTTGCTCAAACTGTAGGACAACTCTAGGGCTAAGTTGTAAACTTTCGCCAGAGTATCCTGGTCATTAGTGGTAGTAGTTCTCTAGAGGAGAGTAGCATTAATGGGGTCCATGGAATTCAGGTATGTCTGGATGGTTATGTCAAGTGATGGGATGAAATGGCCCGTGCACTACTTCAATGCATGTTGGAATCGATGGTTAAATATAACAAGAGGCTTATTCGATTCCTTCCTAATAGATGTAAACTAGTTGTGGGACCAAGCTAGGTCCGCGTGAATGCGAAAGGCTTCCATAAAGGTGTCTTCCATATCTTGCCAACTGTTAATGGAGTTGGCGGACAAGTTTAGGTACCAGTTCATCTCATTCTATCCTAAAGACCAAGGAAACATTAAGGTTACAACATCTTGATGTTGTATCCAGTGTCTTTTCATGGCATCTTTATAGGCCTAAAGGTGTTCTTCTGCAGTTTGGGGGCCTAGATGCTCATATTTAGGGTAGATCTTCTCCAGATGCAGAGGAAGATCGTTGGTAGCACTAGGGAACTACCCCATTGGGGACCCAGTATTACAAAAGTAGGTAGCCATTGAGATTGTTTTGTTTTGTCTGGGTTGGATGTTAGTCCCTGGGATTATCTGAGGGATTTGGGTATTGTGGTGTGTAGCAAGTTCCAAGATAAAATTGGTTGGCTGTCTTTTTTTTTGGGTCCTACTCTTTCTAATGGGAGGTCCAAGTTCTACAAAATCACCAAGATTTGGGGTTGATCAAAGAATTCTTTCAAATTTTAGGGGTGAAGATGACCCTATACCACAAAAATTTTGGTTTCTAAAACTACTGCTTAGGGAGCCCTTAGGCAGTGTGAAATCAAAATCTTCCGAGGGAGACAAACTCATGCCCTCCTAGCACCAGTTTCTATTGATGAGACTTTGTGACTGGCTCTACCAACAGAGGATAAGTTGTCACCGAGTACCAGAGTACTGACCAAATTCACTTGAAGAGGTTTACCAGGGAATGAATTCTCCTAGCCTCCAAGCACTTGGTAGTCGGGTATCGACGGTGTGGGGGAGCTAAGTTGTGCAGGTGACTATTGTTTGAGGGAATAGCTGATTTTTACTCATCTTCTCAAGGATTTTTAAAGGGATGGGGTTTCCTACAAGCATTTAGACTTAATAAAGAAATTGCAAAAGATCAATCAAGGTTAGATGTATATCTCTATCTATAGTTATGCAACATATATTCAAACATCAAACTAAGCTTTAATGCAAGAAAACTACACTAAATACCAAATACATAAAGAACCAGTGATTCACATGCAATCAGTAGCAAAGGGAGATATGATCATTAATCCAAACTAAAACATAGGAGAAAAGGACGTAAGGAAACGTACTGTACAAAAGATGTTTGATAACTTCAGAGACCATAACAACAACAACACATTGCCATAAGATATTCCTCCTTTCATTATCTTGAAAACATTCCAGCATCACTTGTGAGTATAATCATAGTTCCAAGGGAGCATTCCAAGCTACTATGAACAACTAAGCATTGAGCTCCTAAGAACAAGTGAAAGTAAAATGCTATGCTTCTATTACTGGTAGGCTACAAAATCATCAATTTTTCTGACCCTTTTTTTATGGCGTGAGACTTCTTATTTATACATAGATTTGAACTAAAACTTAACCTAATCTAACTGTACACTTACCGAATATAAAACATTATCTGTGGTTGGTATTACCTGCACCACTTACAATCACCTCTAAATATGAAGTGGTCTAAAAATATAGAAGAAGAAGGTAAGAGGAGAAATCTATAAGAATTGGCCTAGAGAAGAGAGCCGAGGTACTTATAGAAGAAATTAGATTGTCATTGTAACCTAGGCCACATGCCTCATAAATGAAAATTGCAGCTCCCTGTCTTTGATGTGCACCAGGTAGTTAATATGAGAGCGGCACCTCGGGAGAATCATCTGTCAGAGCCATCTCTTCTGCTTGACATACCTTATATGGATCATGTACCTTCTAACCCTTATTAACTACTTGACAGTGATTGGTTGGCTCTAGGAAACTTGGATGTAGATCGCTGTGAATGAATACAAAACTTCAGACCTAGAATTCCAGAGTCCAGGAGCTTACACTCAAAGAATAATGAATCTTCAAAACCTTTCCCTGGTGGCATAAATGTTCAGAGTCTGGAGAATTTTACTATTCCTTGTTCTATTTAAAGGCCTCCAAAATCTGGATGATCCCTTCTTCATCCACCTCTTTTATACAATCCCATTAGTCATTGACAACCCCGAATTTATCATCAACATTGCCAGCCCCTTCCTTGAATTCTATAGCTACTTTCACAGTGTCATGGGCCTAGAAAATCATCATGGTTAGGCACAAAATTTTCCCTCTATCAAAATACATGGAGGATCTGTACCATGACTCCATTAACTCATCATATTTACTCAATACAAAATCATCCATAGCACACATCCCGGTAGTGAAGGGATTGACTTGCAAAACCCTTGTTACAAATGTCATATATGAATTTAAAGAATTTTAGACTTCCAGGATTCTATCTTTAAGGGGTGCTACCATTTTCTTGCTCACCTTTATTTTGAGACAAAGTCTAGAGTGCTAGACCCAGAGGAACCCAAATGGTTCATCTCCAACAATACTTATTTTGGTGATGACTTCCTCTTTGAAGTTTATTATTTATTCTAATTTGGACCTCCATTCCTCATACTTTTCCATTTCTTTCTCCCATAGGAAGATGACACCGTTCACCTAGACCAAGATGTTATTGGCTTGATAGAGGTATGGGAGTGTCACTGGCAAGAATTCCCTTATGGCTATGAACTGCTCAGTTACCCATCTATCCATAGCTTGTGCTTTCTTCTTCATGGCCCTTAAAGTATCAATGTCACCCTGTGGGACTGGTGTTCCAAATGTGGAGTCTTTTGGATGGATCTCAGCCAATGATGGTGTTTGTTTAGCAAGAATCCTGAGGAGACTTACATTATTTTCTTTTTCCTCCTTCACTTTCTGGGCCTATTTTTTGTACCAGGCCTCAATCGCCTGGGTAGCCTCTTTCAATAGGTTCAATTCCCTCTGTTTATCTCTCCTCCCCATAGGAATTTTTGTAACTATATATTCTTTGGCTCTTACTAATGCCACTTTTGCATCTAGGGGAGGCGTCACTACTACTACAATGGTGCTTCCTCATAGACCATTCTGAAGGGTATGGAGGGTCTGGGCCCTTATAGGGTTCTATGCCTTTTGGTTCTGAGCCATCATTTCAGCCAAAGAGAGGGGAACTCTTGCTGCTTCTAGGGCCTTCCTTTCTCGCGACTCTAACAGCCACTATGGTGGTGGGGTGGTATTATGGCCCAGTCTTGGATATTGGGGTTTTCCCCTAGAGTTGGTCATACTTATTCAACATCTGCACTCTCTATGGACTCCTTTTCTCCACTCTCTAGATTCCTTTCGTCTCCCACCTTGGTGGATTTTTCATCTATGGTGTCAGGGACCCCATCTTCCTTCACACCTGTAGCATTGGTATCCATTTCTCCAAAGTTCTCCCTTGTATCTTTTTGCTGCTATTTTCTTTGGCATTATCTGTCGGGACATTCTCCTCTGAGCGTACATCTTCTAGAGGGGTGAAGGTGTCTAGCCTGGATCTGGCTATTGGGCTGCGAAGATCACCTTGTCAAATTTTGGATTCTGGGGTAGCTGATAACCTAGATTAACTAGAGGCGTCTGGATCATGATGATTGGGGTTACAGTTGCTCCTGAAGGTCCAGTTTCCCCAGCCATTGTTGGTTGCTCATATTGTGTCTACATTTCCTCTATCTTGGTCCCCACGATCGATGATACTTCCATACTTGGTATAGCTATAAATTATTTTTCTTATTCTTGTTCCTACTCTCAGACTTCCTCTTCCAGAGAAATGTTATTTTGTTGCCTTTCCTCCTCCCTAGGAATATTTTCCGCTTCCTACATGGTGATCTCTTCTATTGTCCTCTCAACACCTTCATGCAGATTTACCATATCTTCAGTCTGGAATATGTCATCAAAATTATCATGGGGAGGGGAAGCCTCTGGTTGATCCTCTACTTCAAAGCTGGAAGGGATAACCTCCACAAGAATATTGCACGATATCCCAGGGATCACATCTGCACTTGGTGGAGGGTTATCCACCCTTGGCTTCTTTATTCTTTTCTGCAGTGGGACCCTGACATCCATAATAGCTGCATTCTTGTCCTTTATGTTCACCACCCAGCTCATTAGTGTTGCAAGAGATGGTGAGCCTGAAGGGACTGTAGATCCCACTAGAGTAACTAGAAGGTCAAGAGAAAGTCATGTTCTCAATATCTCTCCCAGCTATCGAGATGATTCAAGTTGGGTATGGAGTTGTTCCAAGATAGGGGTGGAACTAATGGCAGAACTGTGGGTGGAACTTTGGCCAGGGTTCTCTCCTTCTCTTTCCCCTTGTCTCTACTATGCCCGACCACTCTCGAGGACGAAGAGGACACCCACAAAATTGGACCATGGCAGGTGCTTTTCTTGTACATTTGTACAAAATATTCGTGGTTGCATGACATAATACCCTGGGTGACATCCTTAATTTTTAAAGTCTCCGAGGTGTTCCAATCCATCCGAGGAAGATCCAATTTTTTGATCCCCTATAGTTTGTAAGATGGGTCCTCCAAGGGCCCGTTGTCTGAAAAATCTTTTGGAAAGGTCTGAAGGTCAAGGCTCGTCATCATCCTTGAGTATCTTCGCTCTTGGACGTCGAAGTCATCTTGGAAATATTCCCAAATATCCTCCATGTAAGGCTTGTGAGGTGTGGACACTCAGGGCAGTGTTGTACTTATCTTGCTGAGTGGGTTAAAAATTTTCCTTTCTAGGTGGAACTCGGCTAGCCCCAGACACTTTAGCTCATTATCGACCTCTTTGGCCACTACAAGGCTACAAGAATATTTCCCACAAATGATTGGGAATGGGATGGAGGTAACTTTCTTGACTCCATAGATTGCATGAATTTCTAGGATTTTCCTACAAAACTCTATCAAAATAATCCTATCCCCACAATGTTTGGGCAATAGGTAATGCTTTCCAGAGAATCCAATCACCCAAATGTAAGAATGTTGATGAAATTGAATGAAATGATTTCTATATGTATTGACCAAGGCCATAGCCTCCTTTGATAGCTGGTAACTGGCATCCCAAGATGGTATCAAAATGTTGAAGTAAACGAAGGTGTTGTTTACTTAGCAAAATTTGGGGAAGCTGGATTCCCATTGAATTTGGGGAAAATGATCCCATGGAGCACTCTAGTTGGTCCTAGTCCCAAGGATGCCCATTGTAACTAAACCCTGAATTCCAGGTCTTTGTTGTGCCAGTGCCCATAAAACATACAAAGTCATGAATAACTTCAATGTCCAACTGACATTGTTCAACTGAAAATCTATATGATTGGCAACAATGGTTTCCCAGTCAAAATTCTACCCAGCGGTGAGATGTCAGACAAGAAGTAGTACATCCATGGTGAGAAATCCAAGGCATGAGATTCTCTAAAGACCCAACATAAGAAGATGATCCCCACTTGGATTCTTTCTTTGAAATCTATTCGGGGGATATCCAACTTCATTTTATTGTAGTATTTCTTTGGTGTCTTTAGCTAGTGGTTATTGAGATGCTGCCAGGTGAGCTGTGTAACTTTGTCAAACTCGTGCAGTGAGATAGCGCGGGAAATGACAATAGAATTGGTGAACTGGGGGATTCCCAGCCCTAAAGGAAATGTAGCAGTGTCTAAAGATACTAAGGGCACTGGATAGCCTGTTAGAAGGGTAGCAGCAAGTATGATGGCCCAAATGGTGGTGTTGTAGTGTTTGGCCAGAGTTACGATCAACTTGGGGCCTGCAAAGAGTAGGGGAAGTAGGCTACTTTGATGATGCCAGAGGTAGCCACATTCTTCACAATATTATCTCCAATGGAATGCTGGGCCAACATTGTTCTGATTATGCCTTGTAGTCTAGCCCAGGGTCCCACCTCAGTGTCAGTGAATAGCTTCAACTTAGAATCCACCTTGGATCCTACGAGGGCACCATCCTTTGGATATTTGGATGTGAGAAGGAGTTTTTCCATTACCCTCTCGACCTTTGACTTGGTGGCCACTCTTGTTGAGGTGGTCAGAAGTTACAGACTTCTGGGTGGGGAAGTTACCTCAGACATGTTGATTGTTGAATTGTTGATAGCCTGCACAACCAGACAACCATTAATACAAGTTATTAAATAAAACCAATTCCTGGGTTCTATAGCTTTCATCACCATTTTGCACGTGTTTTAAAAAAGATGTTAGCATGCATCAAATCATGAAAATGTAATAAATAATAACTTAATTTGTATTTAATATATACCCAGTGGTTACAAGGGTTCTGGTCTATACAAAAATGTGATGAAGGTCATGGGATTATGTGGAACCCAGAGTCTAGATAAACTAGTCATTATTGAAATGACCGGGTAGTGAGCTGTACTGGGATGACGTGGGTTGTCGCATGGTCATGCAATAAACATATTAATGACACTTAATAGCAATAAATGTCTTGACATGGATGCAATGAATGCCACTTAGGATGATTTTAAATGCTCATACATGGGGAAATTTAATCCCACCATTAATGCCAAAGCGACAAGAGGAGAGAGAAAAGTGTTGGAGATTTAATTCTGAACAGTTGATTGATTGTATGTTTGTCATTGATGACAACATATAATGCACAACAAAAATTCTGTATATAGTGACATGAATACTTGCGTGGATAGATACATGTTGTTTTCATGTTTATTATTCTATGTTCATACACGCAGACATAGATATGATGTTTCAACAAAGATATGTAAGTATGTTATTGATGGTTACAGTTCTAGAGGAATAACGATTGAAGGCCGACATATGTAATGTGTGTATTGAGTTGCGCCTATCTTCAAGATATGTGTGTGTATATTCATGATGAGTTATGAGTTGTTTTTATCAATCTAAAGGTGCCAAATGTATTTGAAGAAGATTACAAAGTTATGATTAAATTGGTGAAGCTGACTTAGTGAAGCGACGCGTCTATTCAGTTTATACTTGCGCAGTTATAATTATGCTTGCATGCTTAGTAGAGCTGACAAGGATGTTATGAAGAGTTGTCTAACAGGTCCCATGATCTCATACTTGGTGTATGTATTTATAGAAGGTCATTTGTGATAAGAAGAGTTGAGAAAGCTAGAGATTAGAAAAGTAGAGTAGAGTGTTAAAGCAGCGGACTATATTTATTATATGTTGATAATATAGATATTGAAGTAGAAGCTTTCAAAACATAGAGAAGATTGTTGTAGTGCTTTACAAGAGGTTAAATCATCGGTGCACAAAAGGAACTGATCAGACAAGTATTGTCACAAACAGTAGTTCACCTTGTTGATACAGTGTGTATCAAATAACCAGAACATTGTAGCCTTCACCACTTGGACAATGAGTCCACCACCCATAATAGGGTTATTGTAAAAGACTCCTAATAGGGTCATACCCTTAACCCAGTCACTATACTACTACATTGTAATGAACAACTCCTAACAGGGTTGGAAGATCTTTTAACAGGGATCACTATAAATAGTATAGTTCTTTGTGGGTACTAATTCCCACCGGGGTTTTTACCATTTGGTTTCCCCATAACCAAATTGATGTGTTGTGTAATGTGTTATCTGAATGTGCATTTAATTTGTATCAATCTGGATTAATAAGTAAAAAATATTTAAAGTTGCTGATAACTGATTCACCCCCCCCCCTCAGTTATCCCTGAAGTATTCTAACAATTGGTATCAGAGCCAAGTGCCTTGGAGAGAAAGACTAACAGCTTAAGGTAGATCTGATGGCATACTTCAGAAAATAAAGGAAAAGGAAAGTATGATGGAAAACTTCCATTCAAGTGTTTTTCATGTAATAAGATTGGTCACTTTGCATCTAAGTGTCCCACAAGAGTCAAGAAGTTCAGATCTAATTACAAACCTAAATATATGAAGGAATGTTACGATGCTAAAGAAGGTGTAACTAATGAAGATTCAGGACAAGATGAAATTGGATTCATTGCCCTTAAAGACATGGAAAGATTTCTCGAAGATATGGACACTGCATATAAAGAAGAACATCATGAATTAGCCTTAATTTCCAAAGAAAATGTCAGAATTTATTGGATCATTGACAGTGGATGCTCACATCACATGATAGGTGACAAAGAATGATTTGTTCATCTACACAAATACAAAGGTGGTATGGTTAGATTTGTAGATAACACTCCTAAACCTATCATAGGAAGAGTATCCATCACCTTGGATGGAAAGAACAAGACGGATGATGTTCTATATGTTGATGGTTTGCACCATAATCTTCTAAGTGTTGGACAGCTACTTGATAAAGGTTATCATTTGGAGTTCAAAGACAATAAGTGCATTATTAGAAACAAGGATGGAGACATGATTGCATTAGGTTCTAAAAATAAAGGTAATTTTTTTCAACTCAATTCAAATGTAAGTTGTTTTGTTGCAAAAGTAGATAACAGTTGGTTATGGCACAAGAGACTATGTCATATCAATTTTGATAATATAGTGAAGATCAGTAATGTCAAGGCAGTTAGAGACCTACCAAGCATTGCAAGACCAGTTGGCACAATATGCAGGGAATGTGTTATGGGTAAACATGTAAGGATTTCCTTCAGAAGAAAGCAAACCTCAGCTGAAAACAAGTTGGACTTAGTGCATACAAATTTATGTGGTCCTACTCAAACAAGATCATACTATGGTGAAAGGTACTTTATTTTGTTTGTTGATGATTTT
>MU224611.1:2662426-2693762 GCA_018584345.1 Thuja plicata | reverse complement strand
TGGTGAAAGGTACTTTATTTTGTTTGTTGATGATTTTTCTAGGATGATGTGGGTTGTGTTCTTAAAAGAAAAGTCAGAAGCCTTTGAGAAGTTCAAAATATTCAAAGCTAAGGTTGAGAATGAATCTAGACTAAAACTGAAATGCATAAGATCAAATAGAGGAGGAGAATTCACCTCTGACCAGTTTTATGACTACTGTGAAGAACATGGAATAAAAAGGTAGTTGAGTGCCCCTAGAACACCTCAGAAAAATGGAATTTCAAAAAGGAGAAACAAGATCATACTTGATACAACACGCACCATGATGATTGAAGGAAAAGTGGCACACACCTATTGGAGAGATGCAGTAAACACAGCAGTGTATACTATCAACAGAACATAATTGAGACCATGTGTGGACAAGAAACCCTATAAAATTTGGTTTGGTAATGTACTTATAGTAAAATGCTTCAGAATATTTGGCAGCAAGTGCTACATCAAGAGAGATGACAGTATTGGCAAGTTTGATGCTAGAAGTGATGAAGGTATTTTTCTTGGTTACTCTACAAAAAGAAAAACTTACAGATGTTTCAATTTGAGGTTAAAGAAGATAATTGA
This sequence comes from Thuja plicata, assembly GCA_018584345.1. Taxonomy (NCBI): domain Eukaryota; kingdom Viridiplantae; phylum Streptophyta; class Pinopsida; order Cupressales; family Cupressaceae; genus Thuja; species Thuja plicata. The sequence goes on along the minus strand of MU224611.1, from coordinate 2,693,165 downwards.
AAGCACACATGTTAAGATTGATGAGAAGTTTATGATTCAAGATAGGTACTATGAATATGCACCTTTGATTGAAGAAGAACCCAAACCTATCAGTAAAGATACTATGATTGAAGAAATATTTGATTACATTAATGTCTCATGCAATGACCCTGATTCATGCAATGAAGAACCATCGATTATAGAGAAAGAAGTCACACCTAAGGTTCCTAAGTTTACATCCAGATACCACTCTAAAAATGATATCATTGGAGATCAGAGTAGCAGTGTTTTGACCAGATCAAAGGCAAAGAATCTAACAGTAGATGAAGAGGTATGTTTACTTTCACAAATTGAACCATTAAGTATTGAAGATGCTTGTAATGATTATGATTGGAAGAATGCAATGAAAGAAGAACTAGATCAGATAATCAAGAATGACATAGGGGAATTGGTTCCTAGACCAAGTGATAAAAATGTCATTGGAACAAAATGGATTTTCAAAAACAAAATGAATGAAGAAGGTACAGTAATAAGAAACAAAGAAATATTAGTATGTAAAGGATATGCATAGAGAGAAGGAATAGACTACACTGATACATTTGTCCCTGTGAGCAGACTGGAAGCCATAAAATTATTTTTGGCATATGCAACATTAAAAGACTTTAAATTTTATCAAATGGATGTCAAATAAACCTTTCTGAATGGTGACTTAAAATAAGAAGTCTACATAGAACATCCTGAAGGATTTAACCTTTCAAATAGACCAGACATGGTATGCAAACTGAAGAAAGCACTTTATGGACTTAAACAGGCCCCAAGAGCATGGTATGCGAGACTAGATGGTTATCTCACCAAGATTGGATTCAAGAAAGGAGCAACAGATTGCAATTTGTTGAAAAGAGAAATACCTGATGGATTACTATTAGTTGCCATATTTTTTGATGACATTATCTTTGGAGGTAATGACAAGCTTAGTATAACATTTGCAAAAGAAATGCAGAATGAATTTGAAATGAGCATGATTGGTCTTATAAAATAATTTTTTGGACTGAATGTAAAACAAACAGATAAAGGAATATTCATTAATCAGTCAAAATATGTGAAGGAAATATTGAAAACCTTCAAGATGGAGGATTGCAAGCCAGTATGCATTGCTATGATCACATGAAGTAAACTTTCAAAAGATGATGAATCCACAATAGTTGATAAAACATTGTACAAATCTATGATTGGAAAGATTACTTATATAACTCAATCAAGACCTGACATATCTAATGCAGTTGGCATTTTTGGAAGATTTTCAACTGAACCCAAGCATAATCACCTAATGGCAATCAAGAGGATATTCAGATATCTTAAGGGAACTATAGACTATGGTATCCTAAATCAGAGAATACACAACTTCATGTGTATACTGATGTAGATTAGGTAGGTTGTATTGATGACAGGAAGAGAACTTCAGAAGGAGTAGTATTTCTTGGAGAAAAGTTGGTATCTTGGACAAGCAAGAAGAAAAATTGTATTTATCAGTCAAGGGCAGAGGCAGAATATGTTGCAGCAGCACTAAATTGTATAACAATTGTTTGGATCAAGTAGATAGTTAAAGACTTTGGTATTCAGGTTGACTATCCTATTGTTATTCATTTTGATAACACTAGTACTATTAACATGTCTAAAAACCCTGTGATGCATGCAAAGACAAAACACATAGAGATCAAGTACCATTTTTTGAGAGAAAAAGTTGCAGACAAGGAAGTGACATTGGACTATGTAAGCACAAAAGATTAGTTAGCAGACATTTTCATGAAGCCTTTAGCAAAGGATACTTTTGAGTATCTAAGGGAGAAGTTGGGATTCATTCCCTCTCCTAAGTCTGATTAAAGAAAAACAACAAGTACATCAGTCTTGTGTGACTGATGAATGGTTGACTACTCTACTTCTGGAGTAGTACCTGCGTATAATGATTTATGACACCCTTTTCCATTGATGTCAATGGGGGAGTATGTACTAAAAATAAGGAACACAAACAAAGAGCTAAACAAGGAACACATACAAGGAGCTTATACTCTGGGGGAGTATACATCTAAAACACAGTCTATGTAACTGCATCAGTGTACATGAATCTTTGATGAGGATATTGAGAAGATTGTAAAAGAGAGAAGACACCATGAACACAAGTTGTTTTTATCATATGTTTCCATCAATGCCAAAGGGGGAGATTGTTGGAGATTTGATTCTGAACAGTTGATTGATTGTATGTTTGTCATTGATGACAACATATAATACATAGCAGCACTTCTATATATAATGACATGAAGACTTGTGTGGATAGATACATGTTTTTGACATGTTTATTATGCTATATTCATACACACAGACACAAATATGATGTTTCAATAAAGATATGTAATTTTGTTATTGACGGTTATAGTTCTAGAGGAATAACGGTTTAAGGCTGACGTATGTAATGTGTGTATTGAGTTGCACCTATCTTCAGGATATGCGTGTGTATATTCATGATGAGTTATGAGTTTTTGATATTAATCTAAAGGTGCCAAACATATTTGAAGAAAATTACAAAGTTATGATTAAATTGGTGAAGTCGACTTAGTGAAGCGACGTGTCTATTCAGTTTATACTTGTGCGGTTGTAATTATGCTTGCACGCTTAGTAGAGCTAGCAAGGATGTTATGAAGAGTTGTCTAACAGGTCCCATGATCTCATACTTGGTGTATGTATTTATAGAAGGTCATTTGTGATAAGAAGAGTTGTGGAAGCCAGAGATTAGAAACACAGAGTAGAGTGTTAAAGCAACAGAGCTATATTTATCATATGTTGATAATATAGATATTGAAGTAGAAGCTTTCAGAACACATAGAAGATTGTTGTAGTGCTTTACAAGAGGTTAAAGAATTAGCACACAAAAGGAACTTTTCAGACAAGCATTGTCACAAACAGCAATTCACCTTGTTGATACAGTGTGTATCAAATAACCAGAAGGTTGTAGCCTTCACCACTTGGACAGTGAGTCCACCACCCCTAATAGGGTTATTGTACAAGACTCCTAACAGGGTTAGACCATTAACTAGGTCACTATACTACTGCATTGTAATGAACAACTCCTAACAGGGTTGGAAGATCTTTTAACAGGGATCACTATAAACAGTATAGTTCTTTGTGGGTACTAATTCCCACTGGGCTTTCTACCATTTGGTTTCCCTATAACCAAATTAATGTGTTGTGTAATGTGTTATCTGAATGTGCATTTACTTTGTATCAATCTAGATGAATAAGTACAAAATATTTAAAGTTGTTGATAACTGATGCACCCCCCCTCTCAGTTATCCCTAAAGTATTCTAACAAAAAGTTGTAACTCGAACATGAGAGGTGTCAGGTTTGAGTCCAGCAAGAACCAAGTTGGTGAGATCCAATTTGGGTACACAATAAAAAGGGGCATGAAGATCTCACCACAGGATGGGTTAAACATGATGAAATATACAACTAAAATATAGAGACATACTACGAACACCCAATTTACATGGATGCCGAGGAACGAAAATTTACAATAGAAAACTCGCTAACCTCCACACTACTAGAAACTAACACGAGTTCACAACTATTGTACACATTTACATAAAGTTAAAACTAACTACACCAAGCTATAACTACTTAACAGAGAAGCCTACACTATCTGCAAATGTACACAAAAATACAGTGCATGGAAGGCAGAAAACCTTCCTATAAGGCCATCCCACCAGTGGGAGGTGACATGGAAGACCAAAAGACAAAAAGAAAAGAAAGCAGAAACAAAGCCAGAGAGGAAAATAACAAAGAAAACATAAAAGAGAAAGAAGAACCAGAGGGGCCTACCTTAAACACCGGGAATGCAAAGGGAAGGGCACATGAGGTTCTCTACAAATAGATAGCTTCACAAACCATGAACACACTAAAGACCCTGTAGGATAACTAGAAGCACACACAAGCTCAAAAAACAACTTCACTGTTGAACACATGAAGAAAATGTACTTAGCTCACTGGTAATTTGCACAAATTGCTCTTAATTGATCTTAATTTTCTCTAAGGGTAATTTTTTTGTGGTAAATGTAAAAATGACAAGTGAAACCCCATTTATACCCTTAGCTAAAAATGTCCCACCTCCTTCTGCAAGTCCCAAGAAAATGGGAAACCTCCAAACTCTGGGCCTAGGGAATCCATGCAACCACACCCTCTCACTAAAGAGGAAGCAATGACAGAGAATCCTAGAGTCTGAAATCCGACTCGCACAAAGAAATAAAACACTCTAGGACCGGGTCCCAGAGCAGGGAAGACCAAAAAGAAACACAACAATGGCTATATGGATTCAAAGGCTGGAGGAAAATAAAAGAGAAATAAACAAAGGACAAAAGTGAAAAAGGGGGACCCAACATTTTGCCCATAAAATGTAGGGACGGGTATGCAGGGCATAACAGGTCCTTATTTCCTATCATCACTTATCTTGATTGTCCCAAAACTTTGTTACATGATGGTTTCCATGGTTGTCATGATGACTTTGTATTGTAGATCAATGCTCAATTTTGGATATCCTCTTGTGTTTTACCAATATTTGGTGTACCTAATTACATTCATTGGGAGTGATTTTCCAAATCAACCCACAATAGGAACATGAATCTTCATGTTTTGATGCTATATTGAAGTTAGAAGTTGTTTTCAAAGGTGTAGAGCCTATATTTTTCAAAGGCGTAGAGCCTATAGTAAGAGATCTACTTGAAAAGATGATAGATTCAGTCCTAGAGGACAAGTGAAGCTATAAGCTATGCATCAAGTGGTATCAGAGCTCGGTAAGAGTTCTTCGGAGAAAGACAAGATGTCAATGGGAGATGGAGAAACCAATCTTAGAATACCACTTGAAGCCTTGCAATGTTGAGAGTGGGATAAAGGCTACATTTGAGACCCTAGAAAAGGAACAACCTTATTGAGATTCACTTTGTTTGAAGAATAGTTTTATATTCTAGACTAAACTGGGCCAACCATGTGAAGGTGGAAGCTCATTTGGCCCCACCCCCCTAACATCACTCTAAATTCCCTGTTAACATCTAACATTCATTCATTATTTCATCCATTAATAAAATGTAACATTCATTAATTAGAACACAATAACATTCATTAACACATTATAAAATTTATGAACATTCAATAGCACATAATTAAATTCATTGGAACATAAAAATTAGTCATTATTAATTAAGGTGAATATATGACAATCATTTATTTTATTTCTTTGATTTTCTCGATTTGAAATTGTTAAGAGCATTGGTGTCATCATGATCATCTCCCCTCTCATCAGATCTCAATGCACGCCTAGTTCTCTATTGATGCAAATGGGGTCATTTGTAATAACATATAAAAGAGTTCAATTAAAAACATTTTATTATAATTTGTTACAAGTATTTCAATACTTTAAAGGACATAATCGTATAGCTCTTTACCTGATCTAGTTGTCTGGCCTCAACCTCAACTTTCTCATTAACGATGGCCTCTACACTGTCTTTAGCTGCAATACAAATTGTTACATTAATCCAAACACATTTTGTAATTAAATTTGTATTTCTAAACCAATCAATTTAAGATGTTTACTTGTATTAATAATTACATATAAAAAATTTCATAGCGAATGTATACCCCCATCATTGTGATGCACATCCAAACCAACATCATCATGCACAACTTGTGTACCAGAATTGGTAGGCAACATTCCAATTCCATATCATTCATGTTATCATTGTTTGCTTACTTAAAACAAATATACTCACTTTATGTTGGAACTTAACATCAAATATACCTTCTTTTGTTGTCTAGTGGTGTAATTCCTTTTTTTATTTATTTTTTTCGTTCGTATCCATAATAAGACATTGTAGTCTAAATCAAGAATGCAAGGGGGGTGCTGGTACTTCATGTTTTTTGATAATGTACACCTGTACTGGTCCCTAATATACCTCAAACATAACCAAGCTTTCTGAAGGAGCCTATTCTTCTCAAATTCGCGAGGTCCAAATAAGTTTGTCTTATTCTCTATGAGATCATCCTTTAACTTTATATCTTGGGTTTTCCACCTTTTAAGAAAAAAACACTGTTAGATTCAAAAATGAAGTTAACTTACCTTTAATATAGTTTAAGAAATGGATGTAATGATAACTATCCTAGCAATGATATGAAATTAAAATAGTGGATTGGGATTTTAGTTTGGATATGATGTTCCACCATGTACAGAGGGTGGGCCCGAATATTCTCAAACACTCATCATTAAGTTTATCAAAAAAATCATCATTCCCTACAAAATAATCATGGGATCATTAGTCGAAGGATATAATAGTATAAAATAAGAATACAATAGATATAAGATTCTCATATTGAATTCAAGGTATAATTAACATATAATTGTATAGTAAAATAAAGGTCCAATCTTTAAAGTACCTGGAAGTTTTGCTATTTTCAAGGGAACTCCTTCTTCGTTGCCCACAAGCAATATGAAATCCTTCACCATTCCCATACTAGGAATATGAGTATATCTAGGAACTTCATCATTATGTGATGCATCTCCTATTGCATAAATTGAATCCATTACAAAATGCCCCTAAGAAAGAATACTTCAAGGGAAATAAACATATATATATATATATAATGATAGAGAAAATGAATTTGTGTACGAGTATGTGGTACCATGGCAGATATGGCCATGCTATGTGTTACTGATATTACAGGAGGCACTACATCTGAGCTTGTCATCATATGAGGTGGAAATAGTAAATGATCATTGACAAGTGCTAAAGAATAAGATTGTTAGAGCATAATAAAAGTAGTGATTGGCATGGGCAATATTGTTAGAGCATAAAAAAAAGATATTCCAACATGCAATCTACCTGAACCACCTGCAGTACCCTCATCATGGCCATGAGGATCAAAATTACGCAAAAAAATCTCTAAAAGCAACACATCCAATTATTTTTAATGACATAGAAGACTAGTACAACATAAAAACTATTATTGAAATTCTATGATAATTAAAAATTACATTAATACTTACTCTGTAATTTTGAGATAGGTGCATCAATTCAGTTGCCCTCTTTTGTGATTTAGGAGTTGGAGGGAATATAGATGTCGATTAAGCCACTCTTTTTCAAATTTTTTGGAGACATTTTAAAATTGCAGAGGCCGGGTCATCACAAATATTGAAATCAACATATAGGTCCTCGTCAAAGGAATCCTCCTAAGGGACTGCAGGTTCCTTTCCCTTTCTTTGCTAACCACCTATTTGTGACAAGAATATTAATAACACTATTAGAATTAATCTGAAATAGTGATGAAAAGAACATAATAAAAAACATTATTTTACATTTTGCTTCTATCTAATTTTTAGTATAATAACAAATAGGTTTACCTACTGGAAAGAAGTGCCTACAAGATCATCATTGTCCCCTCTATTTGGCTGCTCCATATTGTTTCCCTGTGTTATTATTTAAATTTAACCGATAATTAGAAAGGACTAGATTAATAAATTTCATTAGAAGATGATGATGGAGATGAGGTGGATGGTGAGGAGACTCTCTAGATGTGGCTTGCAAAAAAGGTCAATTATTTAATGGTACAAAGTACATACCTACACCCCCATGATAGTAACATTATTTGTATCTATGTGATTCAAATTATAATCAATAAGTGGCTCTTCCCCTGCATGTATTGACTTTATTGCACATAAAAATATATTATTTCCCTCGCGCACCTCAAATATGCAATTGTGTTTCTTAATAATTGAAAGAGATCATGTAATATTTATAAAACCTACAATATTCCCTGATGCTTTTGGCCTTCCGTCAATGTTTATAGCCATACTTTTACTTTGTTCATTGTCTTTTTGTTGAATATAATTTTCCGAGAGTGCATACCTACACATACTTTTTTTAAATTGAACAATTCACATCCAACTTTTGTAATTGTAACAAGGTCCAACATACTCCATCAATTCAATAACTTTGTTATAAGAGACCTTTATGCCATCCATGGAAAATAGATCCAAACCATGTATTACCGATGGTACAATGTGATATATCTTTTCTTTAAAACTAAAATTAGTGTTTATTGGAGGAATTTCCTTGGAGACCCATTGTTTCTATAGATATTGGTACCTAAAGGTGATAGAAGTAAACTTCAATTGTGTTCTTGCACAATACCAAAAGACATGCCATCTCTTGTCCTAGTCTAATTAGGATCCTAATCTTCTCTATAGAACCATTCTATCCTATAGGCATTGAGCCTAAGACTCTCCCTAACTCTTCTCTAAGAGTTCAACTATTGTGCTTCACCTTGAAGGACTTCCACCATCAATTTTGTCTCACCATGCTCCACATTGGTTCCAAGGCTTTCAATGCCAAAGCCTTGAAATCATCACCACACATGTTACAAGGGTCTTGTATATGCCCATAATGTTCACTCTAGATCCTTACAACTCCATTCCCATAACTCTTCACTCCCAATTTATTCGAGTTCACAATTTGTCTTCAAATTGTCCTATTAGGCCTAAAGTGTTAGTAATAACTAAGGGGGGGGGGGGGGGGGGGGGGGTGAATCAGTGACCTCAAAAATTAATCCTTAAATCAACCCTTAAAACTTATAACCACTAATTGTATGTCAAGTTATCTTCTATCCTACAATATGCATGCCTTGAAATACTTTAATCTATTTTCTACTAGTCAGATTTCTTTATTAATCTCTCTTATGTATGATTACCGATAAGCAATTAACTATTTACCTAAACATAGTAAATATGCAGATTATACCGATCAATCCATAAATGCCTATGTGAAATGTAAAATAATAAAGTAATAAACCATAAACACATAACACATGGATTTTAACGTGGAAACCCTGTTAAGGGAAAAACCACTGGGAATGGTACCCCAAATTTTCACTCTTCTGAAGTGAGCCCTGTTAAGAGCCAACCCTATTAAAGGGTACAAACACACTTTTAGGTGTGACCTTGTTAGGGGATTTAGAAATAGTTTGTCAACTAGTATCTTGCATCTAATGCTACCATCCTTGATCAACTCTTTTGGCCTATCAATAGGTATCGGGCATATCCAATGCTACTTTTGTGATCAAAATTTTTGATACTCCTTGGGATGTATCTCAATTGTAAAAGAATTTTAAGTCCTCCTTTGTTAAGAGGCTTTATGCTTCAATGGTTAAACTGAAACACAAATGATTTGTTCATACATAAAACTTAATTGCAGATTTTTAGATCTATTGTAAGTCCATTACCTCTTTGATGAATATAATCACTTATACCTTTGTGAAACATTGTTCTGCTCTATGACGCTTGTCTCATTGTTCATCAGTGTCTGCAGAATCTAGCTCTTTCCTTAGCTTGTTGATCAGGACCAAAATAAGACTTTCTTCTCCTTCAGATTTTCTTTAGCATCTTTTGTCTTCTCTTTTTATCCTCACCTAATCCCCCATTTGTAATGAATTGGTTTTGTCTTTATATAGACATGATTTCCCCTTTTCTTGGCTTTCTTGATTCTTTGCGTGTTCCACAATTCTTTCCAATAGATTCAAAGAAAACTCCTAATTTATCTCAAAGAGATCTTCTTTCCAAATGGGCAAATCAGCTTTAAATCAATTACTTATCTTCGGCTTTATATGGATAATTAAAACAATGCCAAGTATCTTTTAATTCCATCTTTAGCTTCTTTTCAACTAATCATTTTTCATTTTGTGAACTCTCTATTCTATCGATCAACTCTTTAGTTAGTCATCGGTGATAACTGACAGTTCCGTCAGTGTGACTTCAGTTGTCATCGGGATTTGCATCCTTATCTTCTGCATCAGGCAACACTAAAATTATTTCCGTCTGGCTACTCTGTTCTTTGCTCGTCGGGCAACACTGAAATTATTTTCATCGGTAATGTTGTGCATTAGCTCGTTAGGTAACACTGTGAATCTGCTCTTTGAATTTGACCATCACTGTGCACTCTGTTGGTGTATGCAATCACTTAGTGAATACTTGACTTGTATGCATAACTGATAGCATAGTCTTGATTCATCGGTTCTTTGAAGTATTTGGCAGTATTTCCATGACCATACAGATTATATCAAGTTGACATCAATGATAATACAATACATTAAATGATTTAATGCCTTGCATGATCATCAACTTAACATCTTCAAACATTCAATCAATTACATGACATCAATCTCTCCCTTTGGCATTGATGGAAACATACTACATTATCATACTATACTATCACTAATACAGTATGAAATATACAGTTTCATCAAGCTTTCCTAATGTAACTATTACAAATGTCTGGCTTTTGGTAAGCTCAAATAGCCTTGATTTTGTTCTTGCAACTTTCTTTCTGTCTACAATCCCTTCACTGGATAGATGTAGAATATTTCTTTCTTTGATGCGATGTGTTCTCCTTCTATGTCAAACTCTCTCCCTTTGACTATTCTCCTTTCTTGTGATGTCTTTTGTCAGCAATTCTCTTTCTTTGTGTTTAATCTCCCTTTCTTGTTACATTCTCTCCCTTTGGATACTTTGATGGATATGATCTCTTTCTAATATGATAATGGATAAACTCTCTCCCTTTGACAACAATGCCAAAAAAACATTTTTGCAAACACAGATTTTACAAAAAAAGTATTTGACAACAATGTCAAATGGATCTTTTCTATCCATAATATATTCCTTGAATTTCCCAATCCATTGGTAATAACTTTGGTGCTTGGAGTAGATAAATACCTTGCTTTGTATAGATGTATCATTGAAGTCCATCTCTCTACTTGCATCGACATGAATGATATTCTGATAATGTGCAGGCTGATGCGGCCTTCTAGTCAGCTTACTAACCAGTAGACAAGGGTCTAACCCCTAATCTCTTTCTCAAGTATTCAAATGCATCCTTGGGAAGTGGCTTAGTGAAGATATCGACCAATTGTTCCTTTGATTGCACATACTCAAGTATCACCTCCTTTGCCTGAACTTGTTCTCTCAAATAATGACACTTGATGGCAATATGCTTTGTTTTAGCATGCATGAATGGATTTTTGGAAATGTTTATTGCGCTTGTATTATCACAATAGATAATTACTCGTTCTAAAATTTTCATATGCATACCTTCCAGTAACTATTTGATCCATGCAATATTTGAGCAGTTTGCAGCAACAACAACATACTCTTCTTATGTAATAGATTGAGAGATGCATGCTTGCTTCTTGCTAATCCATGTGACAATTTTGTCACCCATAAAGAATGCTCCTCTAGTTGTGCTCTTCTGGTCATCAATATTTCCATCCCAATCAACGTCGGTAAAAACCTTTAGTTCAAATTTTCCTTCTCTCTTATACCATAAGCTATATTCCTTGGTATTCTTCAGATATCTTAGTATTCTTTTCACAGCAGCCATATGTGAATCTCTGGGATTAGCAAAAAATATTGCAACTATTCCTACTACATGTGCAATATATGGTCTAGTATGTACAACATACATGATTTTTTCAATCATTGATCTATACAAAGTCTGATTTACCTCTGATGACTTATCCTCCTTGTCAGCTTACATCCAGTTTCCATCGGTGTTCCAACTGGTTTGGATTCTTCCATCTTAAATATTTTCAGTACTTCTTTGATGTACTTGGATTGTGTAATGAAAATTGTAACCACCTGAATTTGGTATGTTCCAACTTAAGGCCCTATTTTCCCTAAGTGTGATCATACGCCCAATTCTATCCAAATGACTCTGTTACTGCTTGGCATAATTCATTCGAATCAGATTTAATCTCCTAAGTGATCTAATCACTAATTTACATTAATCACTTTAGCCAATCCAATAAATTCAAATCATACCTGGCTAAGGTAATTAATTTAAAGGGAATTAATGAAATCCTATTTATACCTCATCACTTGCAAAATCAATCCCCTAGCCTAAATTGATTCAATTTGGCTATAGTCCTAATTAATTATTATGAAGCAAATCAAAGGCTTAAATAATTAATTCAATCTCTATTATTAAATGAATATGTATTACAACAATTCATTTTATTAATATTCCCTCAAACCTAACCAATCTCAACTACCCAACTATGAGTTCAAAATCATCCCAACCCCTTCTCACATGCTAATTCTTCTTAATTAACTAATTAATCCTAATTAGCTAATCCACCCTCCACTCATTCTTTCTCCTCCCATCTCTATCTTCTTGATCACATCCCTTAAGCCCTAATCCTAATCCTAAGCTACCCTTAAGCTTGTCACATTCCATTAAGGAATGATTAACAACTCCACCCACTTGAGAAAGTCAAGGAATCTCAAGATTCCTTTCCTCAAGTCCACCTTGTCAGCCTTGACTTTAAACCCTCACCCATGCTTCTTAAACCCTCACCCATACCTCATTAATACTTTCATAAATGAAGCATTAATGGCTCTTACATATTCCTGCCACCCATACCTCATTAATGGGTCTTACACCCTCATTAATGGCAGCCCTTCTAGAGTCTTCTCCCCTTCCTCCATTTCTTCTATAAATAGGATGGATTTTGAGCTCAAATGCCCTTGAAATTGAAAGTCTTTTATTGTATTGTTATAATGCTCCTAATTTTGAAGATTTAATAGCATCCTTATGCTACCCATATTTTGGAGAAGTGAAGGAGAAATCTCATGTTGCTCATGTTTTAAGGATTTTCATAGTGCTTTCTAGATTTTTTCTTAATTATTTTTCTATAATCTTCATTTCTAGAGCTAGCATGCATTTTTTTGAATCATTTAGATTACTTTTCATTTGAATCTTTCATTCTTAGGTTGTATTTGTCACTGGAATATGCATAATTTGAGGGCTATTATGTCATTTTTCATACTCCTCCTAGATAGGAAGCAATAGATCAATTTTGGTGAATTTTATGTTTGCTAACTGCTTGCTTTCACTAATGTAATGATTTATTGAAGTGTTGTGTCTCTTAATAGGTACAAAAATCACACACACATCTCTCCCGCCCACTATGGGTCAAGATTGCTCAAAATTTCACCAAATATTTCTCTCTACCCTTAACATTTTCAAAATTTGTAGGCAGTTTATCATTTTCTGAAGCAACTTATCATTTCCAGTCATTCTTTTATCATTTTTGGGAGCAACTTATCATTTCCGATAAATATTTTATCATTTTCGGGAGCAAATTATCATTTCTGGGAGTTTTAATATCCTCTATCGTTGCGCTTCTGGAAGGTAAAATTTGGCCTTCAAATCATTTCTGGTAATCATTTTCATGTTTTTTGTATGAAATATCATTTCATGTAAAAGGAATATCATCCTAGGTACATTTTATCATTTGGGGTCAATCTTTTATCATTTTCAGGGTTTATCATTTTGGGTTTCAGAAATATCATCTGTCATCTAGGGGGCAGAAATACAGGGTTCTAACATTTGCAAATTTGATTTCTAACTTGCTAATGTGGTTTTTTTCATGATTTTGATCCTATTTTTAGCCTAATTTGTGTTTGCAGATTGTTGTCAGAGCTAAGAGAGAAAAAAGAAGATACTAACTTGTGGTTTTACAGGTTGCTAATCCATTATCTTGACTTATATTCTTTTCTTACGCTTTCAAAACTAAATGACATTTTCCAATCTTATACTAAATTGACCAGAGGAATATTCTCTTTTCATTTTTAAGGAAAATTAGAAACTCACAAGTTAATTTATGATTTGAAATGAATTTGGAGTAATTGAATAGAACAAACACATTGTCTAATTTTGGGAAACAGAAATTGAACAAGCAACTCACTAAAAATTGTGGTCAATTGAACAAGGAAAAATTTACCTTCAAGCATCCTATTTTTCTTAAATAGGAACAATCTAAATCAAGCTCAACATAGCTTGAAGGAATGAACATTGATTTGCAGGTTTTGGGAGAAAATGACATGGATTAGGAGAGTATGCTCTTCTTCTTTCGAAGAATTAGAAATCTAGACATCCTAAGATTTCCAATCCTTTGTACATTTATTTTAAACAGTAGAGGGACTATCGGTTGAGGAAAAAATCTCCCGGGAATGACCAAAGTGAGGACAGGTTTTATGCCAACCCTTCCAACTCACTATAAATAGTTGCTTCCTCGTAGGCTAAAGCCTCGGAAGATGGAGCCGGTTTTGTTCTTGGAATTTTGACATCATTCCTTGAACATGCTTGGGTATATGTACAGAGGATCTGCTTGACTCTTGCTTGCAAGACTACATATATCCAGCTACTCATAGGGCTATACACCTAAATTTTGCCTTGTACAATTCTATGGGGGACGGTTTCAAACGGATTGCCCAATAATCTACAACAACTTCAACTGAAATAATTATTGATTCACCCCCGAAAGGATGATAATATTTCTGCAAGGAAAAAATTAATTTCCCCAAGACACTCATCATATTGTGCCCCCACTTTCATTTGGAGTCGGCTAATACAACATCATGACTAGAGCCATTGCGTACTTGGTGATGACTATATTCTGATTAGCATTTGAGTGTGTACCTGAGTCAATGAGCAAATATTTTTATCCTCCACCTAGAGAATAGGAAAAAGATGAGTGTTTGTTTCACCCTCCTAACAATTCAAATCTATTTTATGTACTTAAAAGATCATTAAAAAGATAAACCCTTCAAACAAGCAACAAAATTCAAACCTTGGTCTACATGTGTTTTTTAATCATTGAAAAATCTCAAAAATGTGATCTTCAAAACTTCACACACTTTCAAAACAAAACTGACAACAATTGAATAGTGGGAAATTGTATCATTGCCTCTCAGAGAAAGATAGTTTATTTCGGATCCCATTTTTGACTATTTATTCTATCCTTATTGCTTCTTTTGGTCTCACTGTGGTTATATCAAAAACTTTTTCAAACATCTACCTTGTATGTCCCATCAAACTCTTGTAATTTGTCTCAATACATGTGATCTACCCACTTTTTACAACAACTTGGTTCCCATCTCACTATCAGGGCATTCTAACCCTCTAACACTGGAATCATTTACTTCCACCCAAACACAAACAACACTTCTACCTAGACACACTCACTTGAATGATTTGACACTCTACCCGACACTATTGGGAAACGTTGATGAAATTTGAGACATAACCAAATGGTTAACACAAGATGCAACAAGTAAACGTCTAAAGGATCGGAAGTACCTCCTAAATCCACACACTTTCCAGGAGAAACATCTCATAGTTCCCTACTTGATCTAGACTCTCCTCAAATGGATAGCGACACTCACAGATGGAGTGAGGCTTTTGAGGAATATAACGATGTCAAACACCAAAATCCCAAAGATACGAATGAGGAGGAAGGACCCACATTTGAACATGGCACATTTGGATCGGACAGTGAAGGGGAGATCCTTGAAGATGAGTACAAAAAACTCAAATAGAGTAAACAGTTCCACAAGATATTGGAACAGATAATTGATGACGATAAACAAAAGTACTTCCTCCATCTAGCATCCATCGGTGTCAAATTACCCAAGTATTATGATGTGGAAAAGCTCAAAGAAAAGGAGGTACCAAATCCTATATCCATCCTTCCCAAATAGCTAACATTGATGCAAACAGAGCTTACAAACCTCAAACAAGAGAAAGAGAAGCCCAAAACACAATACTCTTTGGACACCATTTGTCCATTCCATTTTGATAAGAGTATTACTATGGTTCCATTTCCACCCAACGTGGAAAGACCAAAGTATGACAAGTACATAGGAGAAACTGACCCACATGACCATGTGAGGGAATTATGTGCTCTTAGCATATAATACATGCACGAACCTACATATCTCATGTGACTCTTTCCTGGAAGTCTAGGAGGTAATGCCATGGAGTGGTTCTCAAAACTAAACCCTAAGGTCAAAACGTTTGAAGATCTAATTCAACACTTTATCTAGAATTACTCCTATAACATACAGCATGATGTGACCATGATGGATCTCTGTAATACTAAACAGAAGATTGGTGAATCATTTACACACTTCCTACAAAGATGGAGGAATATCTTTGCACGATATTCAAGGGCCATTCCTAAAATAGAGAAGATGGAAATCTTCATTAATAACTTGGTACCAGAATTGAAATATGCATTACAAATGAAATACTCTCCAAGTTTCAACAAAATGATTAAAAATTCCCTCCATATTGAGGAAGTCATGGTCAAAAGAGGGGAGATCACTCTTCAAGGTGAAAAAAAATCAAACAACTCCAACTCCAAGCCTAAATGGTGGAAGAAAAACAAGAATGTTTTCAACGATGGCGTAGTAGATGCATCCAATGTTGGCTCTAAACCTGAAGTATTCAATCTAACCAATAGTATGCAAGCAAGAAACGATACCAAGGTAACAAATCCCATACCCAAAACAAACAATGATAATGACAAAGGACGATCATGGACTTCCAAACCTCATAGAAGAGGCTCTCCTTTGGGAGAGCCTCTTGAGACCATTTTAAAAAAACTATTGGATAACAAAGTCCTCACAATCCCAAATTTCAAATCATGGTAACCAATGGTCAAGCCCATATGGTGGGATGATAATTCCTATTGTGTCTTCCACGAAAATAAGGGACACAAGACAAATAATTTCCTGAAGCTTAAACATGTCATCCAAGACCTCATTGAAGGAGGTAAGATCAAAGTAGATGGACACACTACCAATGAATATCATACCACATTTAACAAACCCTTTCCAAATTATGATCAAGGAGAAACATCTAAAGGGAAGAGCACTGAGGTAAACTACACCTTTTCCAAAAATGATAATGTGATCAATATGCTTGACATTAAAACTGAATCCATCAATGTGGTCACAATCAAAGGTGTCTCATTCTACTCAAATGCCATAACATGAAGCCAAGCATAGGTTACAATCGAAGGACCTCCAAAATTGACATCAACATCCAAGGTTCCTACTGTAACTATTCCTAAACTAGCATCAAAACATACGGTTACTATTCCTGGATAAAAATATGACTTGGTAGACCAATTGCAACAAACCTCTGCCAAAATTTCCATCTTTGAGTTGCTCAAAATATTCTTGATGTTCTATGCATTTGAAGTGGTTCTATGCTTGATGTTCAGCTAACAGAGCTTGTACAACAAATTTTTTTTACAAAATACCAAAAACATTCAAAAAATTGATCCAAAAGAAATCCAAAAATAATGGAAAAAGTCTTGAAGAAAGGGTATCCTTGGTGAAAACCTGGCAAACAGGTGCCTTGATACTACAAAAACATTCAAAAAAGAAAAAATTGAAAAAAAATTGAAAAAGAGAAAAGTGCCTTGATGAGCACCTAGTCAAACATGCATCTTGGTAGCAAAAAGAAAAGAAAAGATCTTTCCAAGTGGTGAAAAATTGGCAATCAGGTGTCACTTGTGTTCTGCGCTCCATCTATCAAATCATTACTAATAGCAGGCCTTCACAATTTTACCTATGCTCAAATGTTGACTTCATTTCATAAATGGCTATCTTATCCTCACTTGGGATTTGTCTACATTTACGTCATAGGAATAAGTCATTCTGCACTGGGGGCATCTTTATTAGTATGGTAGGTTGTGATTGCTAAGTTTCTCTAGGATGGTTTGCCTCATGAATATAATGTTTCTTGATACATGCAAAACAATGTCACTTTTCAAAACAAGGGTGTCTTTTCAAAACATCACATATCCAGACATGACATTTACATTAATAGAGTTCCTACAAGGCTATATTAGATCACAAACATGAATAGATTATCCTATCAATGCACGGGCATGGAAACACCATAATGCTTATATTCCAATTTTATGATTGATGAATCTCTCCTGTGTTTGACATGTGAATGAACAAGTACTACTTAAACACACAGTTGGATATTGGTTTGATTATGATTCTTTTATGTCCTGATGATGTTTTCAACTAGGAGCATCTAACTGATTATAAATTTTATTTGATTTATTCACAATTGATGATTTCTTATGTCTTCTTATTTACTCAATGACATCTGTACAAAGATAAAGAGTCACAGGGATAGGGGACATAGTGTTTCCTTGATTTTCTACATATGGTGATTATTTCAAATGATCCTATAAATTTCACCTAGCTTGGATGTTTATGGTAAGAGCTGCCACTATGGGTGGATAGCCACATATATCTTGATCTTTGTTATTTGTAGACTACGGTGAGGTTGAAACAATTTCCTTGTCTATTTTCTGATCTAGATTCTCACTAAGGTATATGAATCATAATGTACCCAAGGATATGAATTTTCAAGGTCATTGCAGGTCCAATATCTTGCTTTATTCAGAATCTAGTATATTAAAAGGAAGGTGACTATTTTTTTTAATCCTGGCTTCTATGCCTTGATGCCTAAGTCTATTTTTGATATTTCAATAAAACATAGTATTCATACTTTCATAATATCAGTGGGTATTAGTGATTGTTTTACTATCAGGTGGTATCCATTCCGAGAAATGCCCAATGATTTGAGCTCAAACTCCTTTCTATTTTTAATTCATCTGAAATCCAAGTTTATTATAATACCCATGCTTCCCAAAATCTTTGATCTTTGGGGAACAAAATCAAACTCACCTTTTCAAAATGTAATTAAACTTTCTACTAGTGTGTTTATTTTTAAACGCACCATCTTTTTCCACTTCTTCTACTCCATTCTTTCTTTTCCTAACATGTTCCATGCAAGTGCCACATTCTTTCAACAGAGGGATTTCATTCTTTTTCCTTCGATTTTGTTCCTAAGGGGGCATGATCACACTATCATCAATTAAGTTTTTGCTCAAAATAGCATCAAAAATGATTTCATTATCAAACAAACTAGGGGCATGACAGTTTCCTTAACTAAGTCAAAACTATTGGATATAAAGCTTTGGTTCTCATAAGCTAGATATCTTGTGTTTCCTCATTTTAAAATATTCTTATTAAGCTCCAGGCATCTTCTTACTGTCTTTTGGATGACAACCAAGTTCAGAATCAGTATTATCAATTTTTGGACAACAACCAGGTTCAGAATTGGTATCTTTAAGATCTTTTATTGAACTTTGGACGACAACCAAGTTCAAAATCAATTCTATCAGTTTAGTTTGATCAAGTTCAAGACTGATCTCATCAACATTTTTTTTGACAAACAAGAATGGAATTCTCAATATTTCTAAAGTCAAAATCAAAAACTTTCTTTGAATCAATGCGCTGCTCGCCCATCAATTCAAAGAGGGGAAAATGTAACCACCTAAATTTGGTATGTTCCAACTTTAGACCCTTTTTCCCTAAGTGTGATCATACCCCCAATTATGTCCAAATGACTTTGTTACTGCTTGGCATAATTCATTCGAATCAGATTTAAGCTCCTAAGTGATCTAATCACTAATTTACATTAATCACTTTAGCCAATCCAATAAATTTAATTCAATCAATTCAAATCATACCTGGCTAAGTTAATTAATTTAAAGGGAATTAATGAAATCCTATTTATACCTCATCACTTGCAAAATCAATCCCCTAGCCTAAATTGATTTAATTTTTCTATAGTCCTAATTAATTATTACGAAGCAAATCAAAGGCTTAAATAATTAATTAAATCCCTATTATTAAATAAATATGTATTACAATAATTCAATTTATTAATATTCCCTCAAACCTAACCAATCTCAACTACCCAAACATGAGTTCAAACTCATCCAAACCCCTTCTCACATGCTAATTATTCTCAATCAGCTAATTAACCCTAATTAGCTAATCCCCCCTCAACTCATTCTCTCTCCTCCCATCTCTATCTTCTTGATCACATCCCTTAATCCCTAATCCTAATCCTAAGCTACCCTTAAGCTTGTCACATTCCATTAAGGAATGATTAACAACTCCACCCACTTGAGAAAGTCAAGGAATCTCAAGATTCCTTTCCTCAAGTCCACCTTGTCAGGCTTGACTTTAAACCCTCACCCATGTTTCTTAAACCCTCACCCATACCTCATTAATACTTTCATAAATGAAGCATTAATGGCTCTTACATATTCCTTCCACCCATACCTTATTAATGGGTCTTACACCCTCATTAATGGCAGGCCTTCTATATTCTTCTCCCCTTCCTCCATTTCTTCTATAAATAGGATAGATTTTGAGCTCAAATGGCCCTGAAATTGAAAGACTTTTATTGTATTGTTATAATGCTCCTAATTTTGAAGAGGTAATAACATCCTTATGCTACCCATATTTTAGAGAATTGAAGGATCAATCTCATGTTTCTCATGTTTTAAGGATTTTCATAGTGCTTTCTAGCTTGTTTCTTAATTATTTTTCTATAATCTTCATTTCTAGAGCTAGCATGCATGTTTTTGAATCATTTAGATTACTTTTCATTTGAATCTTCTATTCTTAGGTTGTATTTGTCACTGGAATATGCATAATCTGAGGGCTATTATGTCATTTTTCATACTCCTAGATAGGAAGCAATAGATTGATTTTGGTGAATGCTTTGTTTGCTAACCCCTTGCTTTCACTAATGCAATGATTTATTGAAGTGTTGTGTCTCTTAACAGGTACAAAAATCACACACACAAAAATACCTTCATCTTGTTGTATGATCTGTAGACTAAGAAGGAACTTGATCTCTCCAAATATAGACATCTCAAACACTTTTCTCATTTCATTTGCAAATTATTTGCATAGCATATCATTGCCTCCAAAGCTGATGTCATCAACAAATATCTCACCAATCAAAATGTTAGCATCAATATCTTCCTTTAAATAAAGATTACTATTTCACTAGACCTTACAAATCCAATACTTATAAGATAGGAATGAAGTCTTTCATACCAAATGTGGGGTTCTTGTTTCAATCCATACAAGGCTTTGTGTAGCCTACATACCATGTCCCTCTTGTCTAGATCAACAAACCCTTCTGGTTGTTCACTATATACCTCTTCTTCAAGTATTCTATTTAGGAATGAAAACTTGACGTCCATTTGATATACCTTGAATCCTTTACATGAAACATAAGCAAGTAATATTCTTACTCCTTCTAGCCTAGCTATGGGTGCAAAGGTCTCTCCATGGTCAGCTCCTTCTTCTTGTGCATACCCCTGGCATACTAGTCTTTCTTTATTTCTTGTGACTTCTCCATTGTCATTCAGCTTATTCTTGACTATCCATTTTGTACCAATGACATTCTTGTCATTTGGTCTTGGTACAAGTGTCCATGTCTTTTTTTTCTATATATTCTCAATCTCTTCATTCATAGCACTTATCCATTCATCATTATTAGTGCATAATTGATAGATTTGGGCTTATAATCACAAATAAGACATCTTATATTTAGAGACTTACTTTTGGTTCTCATACCAGCTTTTTTATCTCCTATGATCTTGTTCTGTGAATGGTTCCTTCTGACATATCTTGCAAGTACAAGTTCAGATCTTTGTCTATTAGTTTGATCATCATTTTGTTCATCATTCTACTCTCCATCACTTTGTGCATCATCTTGAGCAATATTTTGATCATCAGTATTTGCATCTTGATGGTTGGGTGCAATGATCTGTTGCTCAAGAGCTCTACATTGTTGGTCGGGTAGAGTGTCAGTTTCCTCATTGTAATTAAACCTATTATATTCCTTTGGTTCTTTAGTGCTTTCCTTTTCATTCTTCTCTGCAAATTCATCTATCTTTACATTTGCACTTTCAACAATTTTTTTAGAGGCTTTGTTTAGACATTTATAAGCCCTGCTCTTGGTAGAATACCCTAGAAAGATTCCTTCATCACTCTTGGAGTCAAGTTTTCCATTTCTATCATCTTTTAAGATATAACACTGACTGCCAAAATTTTTGAAATAACTTACATTGGGTGTATATCCATACCATAGCTGATAAGGAATCTTTTTGGTGTCTTTCTTCAATTGTACTTTCTTCAATGTATAAACTGTAGTACTGACAACTTCTCTCCAAAATATTTGGGTGATCACTTTCTCTATCATCAGTGTCCTTGCACAATCAACTATGGATCTGTTCCTTCTTTCAACAATTCCATTTTGTTGTGGTGTTCTCGGTGCAGAGACCTATCTTCTGATTCCATGCTCATTAAAAAAGTTAGTGAATTCATCTGAAATAAATTCCCCTCCTCTATCTGACCTTAAGTATTTTAAGTCCTTACCGCTTTGTTTCTCAACCATAGCCTTATACCATTTAAACATCTTAAATGCTTCAAATTTATGTTTTAGAAACATGACTGTCATCATTCTAGAGTAATCATCAATAAAGAGAATAAAATATATATCTCCATAATAACTCTTTGTCCTCATAGGTCCACTTAAATAAGTATGGACTAATTCTAGAATTGCATCAGATGTATGGGTTTTTCTTTTGAAACTAGAATTTTTTCAGTTTACCTTTTTGACAATTCTTACACATGATGTTGTTGTGCTTGGTCATCTTCGGTAAGCATCTGACATTTCTCTTTTTTCTAATATTTATCATGTTGTCAAAGTTCACATGACACACTCTTTTGTGCAACAACCATATGTCTTCATTTGTATAAATCAAACAAGTGGTGTCAGTATCATTCAGATAGGATAAGTTACCTTTTGTCTGCTCACTGGTACCAATAAGATTTCCTGATTTATTAAAGATCTATTCCTTCTTATTTTCAAATGCTACTCTGTGACCTAAATTATTCAACTGAGAAACACTCAATAGATTATAATTCAATCCATTTACCCAATAATTATTTTCACATTTTATCTAGTTATTCAACATTATAGTTCCTCTACCTTCGACTGGACAAGGTGTGTCATTACCCTTTCTTACTGAACCACCTTTATAGTACTCAAAATTCTTAAAAATTTTCTTATCACTTGTCATATGGTGAGTGTAGCCACTATTTATGATTCAGACATCATTTTTACTAACTTTAGATATGAGTGCAGTTTCTACATACGTTTCTTCATCATCATCTGAATCATCTTTTACTGCCACAAACACCATCTTGATGTCTTCATCAGATTCGGTGTTAGTATCATCATCTTTGCATTTTTCTAGGTAATTGGTCTTCTTTCCTTTGTCCTTGTAGTCTTGGGTATCTCTTCTTTCTGATTTTCTATAGATTTTGTAATCACCTCTATCAAACTTCTTTTCAAATGATCTGTTATTATTTTTGTCATCTTTTCTTCTATTAGGACATCTTACATCAAAGTGTCCAATCTCTTTGCAATTAAAGAAAACAAGTGGTAATTTACCTTTGTATTTACCTTTGCCTCTTTGCATTCTTCTATCCATAAGTGCTTCAATTTCATCAAGATCATCCTCTTCACTTTCACTATCACTATCTTTTCTCATAGTGTTTTTATGACTTGATTTACTTATTCTCATAGAATTTTTGAATGCAGACTCTATGTTTGGTAAGACACTAATATCAAAGTTATTCATCTAAAATGAAATCATTCTTCCAATCAAACTATCTAGAGTAACATTGCTATTTGCTACTGCTCTCATTTATTGAATGGAAAATACTCTAATAGCATAAGTAGGCAGTAAGGTTCTTAGAATTTTAATTACCACCGTATCTTCTTCTAGTACACCTCCAACTCCTTGGATAACATTGACTACCTCTTTGATTCTTGTGTTGTACTATGTGATATTTTCACCTTATTTCATCTTGAGATCATCAAAATTTCCTCTAAGGATTTCTTCCTTGGCTCTTAAAACATTTTTGTCACCACCATGTACAAGCATCAATATGTCCCACATCTTCTTTGCAGTCTTGCAGATTTTGACATCTTCAAATTAAGCATCGGAGAGTGAGGAAGAAAGCTTTATCATCATGTAGTTGTGCTCATGCTTCTCTCTCAATTGTTCAACTGTTGGTGCTCCTATAGGAAACACATATTAAACATCTAAGTATTGAGTAACATCATTACCAATACCTAATAAGTGGAGTCTTATTCTACTCTGCCATAAAGAAAAATTATCTTTGTTCAACTTGGGTACATATCGTCTATTCATCTTGTGATCTTTAGCTTAGGTCTTGAAACCTTCCTTCTAAGAACACAAGCTCCAATACCAATTATTAGTAATAAATGAGAGGGGGGTTGAATCACTGACCTCAAAAATTAATCCTTAAATCAACCCTTAAAACTATTTACCAAAACATAGTAAATATGCAGAGCATACCAATCAATCCAGAAATGCATATGTGTAATGTAAAATAGTAAATTAATAAACCATAAACACATAACACATGGATTTTAACATGGAAACCCTGTTAAAGGAGAAAAACCAGTAGGACCGGTACCCCAAATTTTCACTCTTCTGAAGTGAGCCATGTTAAGAGCCAACCCTGTTAAAGGTTACAAACACACTGTTAGGTGTGACCATGTTAGAGGATTTAGAAATAGTTTGTCAACTAGTATCTAGCATCTAATTCTACTATCCTTGATCAAAATCTCTT
This sequence comes from Thuja plicata, assembly GCA_018584345.1. NCBI lineage: Eukaryota > Viridiplantae > Streptophyta > Pinopsida > Cupressales > Cupressaceae > Thuja > Thuja plicata. Next base: position 2,668,686 of record MU224611.1, on the reverse strand, counting down.
GGCTTGTCAATAAGAATTGGGCATATCCAATGCTACTTTTGTGATCAAAATTTTTGATACTACTTGGGATGTATCTCAATTATAAAATACTTTTAACTCTTTCTCAGTTAAGAGGATTTATGCTTCAATGGTTAAATTGAAACACTAATGATCTGTTCATACATACAATTTAATTGAATATTTTTAGATCTATTGTAAGTCCATTACATCTCTGATCAATATAATCACTTATACCTTAGCTCCACACTATTATTCTCTATGATGCTTGTCTCATTGTTTGTTGGTGTGTGTAGAATCTAGCTCTTTCCTCAGCTCGTTGATCAGGACTAAAAGAAGACTTTTTTCTCCTTCAGATTTTCTTTAGCATCTTTCCTCTTCTCTTTTTCTCCTCACCTAATCCCCCATTTTTAATGAATTGGGTTTGTCTCTATATAGAAATGATTTCCCCTTTTCTTGGCTTTCTTGATTCTTGGCGTGTTCCATAATTCTCACCAATAGATTTAAATAAAAATCCTGATTTATCTCAAAGAGATCTTCTTGCCAACTGGGAAAATCAGTTTTAAATCAATTACTTATCTTTGGCTTTATCTGGATGATTAAAACAATGATAAGTATCTATTAATTTCATCTTTAGCTTATTGACAGCTAATGATTTTTTTCTTTTCTAAACTCTCTATTTTGTCAATCAACTCTTAGTTAGTCATCACTAATAACTAACTGTTCTGTCAGTGTGACTTCAATTGTCATCAGGATCTCCATCCTTGTCTTCTCCTTCTAGCAACAGTGAAATTATTTCCATCGGGCTACTTTGTGCTTTTCTCATTGGGAAACACTCAAATTATTTCCATCGGTAATTTTGTGCATTAGCTCATCGGGTAACACTGTGACTCTTCTCTTTTACTCTGACCGTCAGTGTGCACTCCATCGGTGTATGCAGTCACTTAGTGAATTCTTGACTTGTATTCATTACTGATAGCATAGTCTTGATTCATCGGTTCTTTGAAGTCTTTGGCAGATTTTCCATGACCATACAGATTATATCAAGTTGACATCAATGACAATATAATACAATAATTGATTTAATGCCTTGCATGATCATTAACTTAACATCTTCAAACATTCAATCAGTTACATGTCATCATAATGGTCCTATTAGGCCTATCTAGAGGGTTTTCCTGGATTAACTCTTAAAAATTTCTCACAACCCCCAAAATTAATCAGGGATCTAGATACCATTTTGGGAGACCTAAAGGATTTTTAAGGTCTAAGTTTCCCAAATTGTTTGTACATCACTGTCCTAGAAAGTACATCTCTTAGGCCTATTTTGGCTCTCTACAAGCAACTTACTAATTTCTCTCCAAAAATCTATCCAAATGGATTGACTAAGATATGAGCTCAACACTAGGGACCTATGGGACTCTAAAAACACTTACTCCACTCTTGGTTAGGTTCTCCATCTCATACCCTTGTCTCTTCAAATGGTTTTATCCTCAACATACCTCTAACTGGACTGTCCTAGCTCGCCTAGGGCATGGTTTAAAAATACCTAAACACCTCCCCTAACCTCCTACATGTATATAAATAATGTACAGAGGCTCCCCTACAAGATTCATCCAAACTTTGAAGATTTCTACGGTTGAATCTCAAGTGGGAGCCATGAAAGCAAAAATAGTCTAAAAGACACCAGCAGATGACCTAATTTATAATTATTTTCCTACATCTTGAAGCTTAACTCAAAATAACTAAAAAAATTAAAATAAAAGTCTTAGAAAATTCCACACTACATGAGTCCACAACTAGATCTCGAGTTTCAATCCATTAGTTCACCATTAACATGCAAAATAGTAAACTGTGCATTGTATTTAGGGAACTCTTCTTTCCTTACTCACAAAAACTTGATTAAAAAAACTCTCTCCTTGGGATTCAAGCCTCAGAGTGTCTTAGATTTCATTCTCCACCATTCTAGGCCATTTCAAATCAATTCCCACTCCTACATTTGTGGGGATCCTATGTTGTCGAGTTGCACGCAACATTTGCAAATTCTTGCAAATGTTGTCATGACAACTTTTGGCATCTTTTACATTTACTATGCCAACTAGAATATAGGGCCTCTATGCTATTTAGTTCTATGAAATAACCCTATTTAACGGCCTTAAAGCATCTTTTACATCCTTCATGGGTCTAGGACACATTTTGAACCCAAATCCCAACTTTAGACCAACTAGGCCTAAACTAACCAAAACAACTAACAATGACTAATTTATGACCTTAGTACTAACACTAACTCACCTATTCCACATGACCTACTAAGGCCTCAAAGAAAACACACATCTCTAACTTGGCTAAGTTCATATACAAGCCAACAATTCTAAGGCTTGAGGATTGCCTAGGTGCTCCTGCACCATCCTCCCCTAAACAAAAGGATTCAATCCATCCTTGGATTGAGTAAGTTGAGATCCACACCAAACTTCTTAAACTAAGTTTCCTTGATCCATACTACATCTACATCAGATTTTCCTTGTCATTTGATCAAGTGTTCTTTATACTCCTTCTTTCTGGTCTTTTTGTAAACTCTAGGGTCTAGAATGCTCTCTACTTGTTTGATTGGTGTAGATGGAAAGTGTAGTTCTTCAACCTCCTGTAGGACTTTATTTAGAATATTATTAGCATCAGGGATGGGGCCTTTGTACAGTACCAATTATGCAACATTGAAGACTAGTGATAGACCCAAATCCTCTAGAAGTTCCACCTTGTAAGCATTGGCTCCATACTTGTCTAGGATGACACATGGACCAATTCTCCTCATCTGAAGTTTGTGGGTGTTCCTTTCTAAAGTATTTCTTTATTGTGATGAACCATCCCTAGATCTCCAATCTTGAATTAGACATCCCTTCTTCTCTCATCCACTTTAGTATTGATCTCCTTTGTATTCTCAGTGAGACTCTTTCTGACTGTCTCATGAACCTCTTGCATAGCATATGCAAAATCCTCAGCATATACACTACCTTTAGCTCTATCTTAAAGGTCTCTGAGTTCATGAATTATTCTAAGATGAATGCCATATATAATCTCAAAAGGACTTTTCTTGGTGGTCCTATTCATAGTATCATTATAAGCATATTATGCTTGTGCAATGAGTTGGTCCCATGTCTGACCATACTCCTTTGTCAAAATCTTAGGAGATTACCAAGGATCCTATTTACTACCTCTCTCTGACCATCTAACTAAGGATGGTAGGCAGATCCAAATGATAAGTTGGTGCCCAACTTCTTCCAAACAGTCTTCCAAAAGTGGCTCATAAACTTGGTGTCTCTGTCAGACACTATAATCAGTGGTAAACCATGAATCCTAACAACTTCCTTGAAGAACAAAGAAGCTATTTGACTAGCATCATTCATTTTCTTGCATGGAACAAAGTGAAACATCTTACTAAATCTGTCTACAATCACATAGAAACTATCCATTCCTTGTCTAGTCTTGGGGAGACCTACCACAAAATCCATACTTAGGCATTCCCATGGCCTGGTTGGATTGGGTAAGGTCTAATATAAGCCTACATTTGTAGATGTTCCTTTGGCCTTCTAACAAATAACACAACTCTCAACATATCTCTTCACATCCAAGTTCGTCTTGGGCCAAAAATAGAATCTTTGGACTAACTCTTGAGTTTTATTAATCCCAAAATGATCACTAAGTGCACTATTGTGTTTCTCTTGTATGAGATTCATTCTTATTGACTCTCTAGGGACACATAACTGACCCCCTTTAAACAATAGACTAGACAACAAAGTGTATTTAGAGTATTGACTATGAAAGTGATTTTTGTACTCTTGACATACCTTGTAGATGTCTGCAAAGTCCTCATCTTCTTCATACATGTCCTTGAAGCTGTCAATTCCCATACTCTATAGTTGAATCTCCTGAATGGTCAATTATCTTCTGCTCAAATCATTTGCAACCCTTTCTTGTGTTTGATGTTGAATGTATATGCTTATAGGTATTCAACCCACTTCATTTGTTTATGACTCAATTTATATTGTGAGTTCAAGAAACTCAATGCTTAGTTGTCAGAATAGACAATGAACTCCTTTGGAAATAGGTAATGCCTCCATTTTCTCAATGACTAGACCAAAACATACATCTCTAGGTCATAAGAATAATATTTCCTCTTAGCTTCACTAAACTTCTCCGAATGGAAAGCCACTAGTCTTCCCTCCTGACTTAGGACTACTCTAGTTGCCACATTGCTGGCATCACACTCCACTGTGAAATTTTTTTTCAAAGCCTGGTAACACTAAAATTGGTTGGGTTGCTCTCTTCTCTTTTAGTAGTTCAAAGCCATTACTATATTTCTCATTCCAAAAAAACTTGGTCTTCATGCCTCCCTTAATTGTATCTAGCGTAGGAGTACAAATTCCACTAAATTGTTTAATAAACTTTCTATAGTATTGTGCAAGACCATGAAAACTCCTTACCTCAGTGCTTGGACCCTTGGACTAGGCCAGTTGATGATGGCCTCAACTTTGCTTGGATCCATTTTTAAGTTACCTTGTGATAGCACAAAACAAAGATACACCAGCTCTGTCTTGATGAACTCACACTTTTCTAAGTTGATCATCAACTTCTCCTCATGTAGCTTCTGAAATACCATCTCCAAGTATTTGAGGTGCTCTTCTCTTGTTCTACTAAAGATTAGTATGTCATCCAAGTACACTACTAAAAACTTCCCAATGTAGTCTTTTAGTACCTCATTCATAAACCTCATGAAGGTTGATGGAGCATTTGATAGGAAAAATGACATGACAAACCATTCATATAGTCCTTCAGTAGTTTTGAAGGTTTTCTTCCACTCATCCCCTTCATTCACCCTTATTTGATTGTATCCACTTTTTAAGTCTATCTTTGTAAATTATCTAGCTCCTCCTATAACATCCATTAGGTCTTCTATCCTAGGGATAGGGAACCTATACCCAATGGTAATCCTATTTGTTTCTATGGATTATGTACATAACCTCCAAGTTCCTCCCTTTTTAGGTGCTTGGACTGTGGGTATGGAATAAGGACTAATGCTCTTTCTTATAAGGCCTTTCTCTAATAGCTCTTGGATTTGTCTAGCAATCTCCTCATTCTATTGGGGAGTCATTTTATAGGCTTCCTTATTAGGTAAGGTAGCTCCAGGGATTATGTCTATTTGGTGGCTTATTGACCTATTAGGTGGTAAGGTAACTAGCTATCCATCACTCACTATCCCTTGATATTTTACTAGCATCTCTTGAACTTCTTTGGGTAGCTTTTTCTTCTTCTCTGATTTATCTACAACTTCCTTTGGCCTCAACACTAGTGAAAAGCCAACTCCTTCTCCTTCTTCCAAAGCCTCTAAAAACTATTTCTCACTCACCATAAGGAAATTGGGACTAGTATACTTTACTTCTACATCCTCCAATAGTGACTTGAATTTGTATGTCACATTGTCTTTCTTGAAGGTGTATGAGTTTTTCACTCCATTGTGCATAGCCATCGAGTCAAATTTACATGGTCTACCTAGGAGAAAGTGACATGCATCCATAGGTAAGACATCACATAAGACATTATTCATTAACTAGGACATGTTGTCCTTTGTTTAGCCAAGTAACTGTGTCTAAGAAAATACACCTTCATGAAATCAAGAATGAAAGAAACAATTCTATGGAAAGATAAACAAGTTAATCTAAGAATTGAAACTAACAAAACTATATCATCTCATGGTTCTCTATCCAAGCTTTGTTAAGAGAGCTCTCAGGCTTAATCTCTCTCAAGGACAATCCTAGAATGAGATATGTATGAAAATTAAATGCTCAAATCTAACTAGAATGCTCAACAATGCTCCAAGATCATAAGAGAAAATAGAAAATGCTCCTAAACATGATATGCTAAATGAAATGCAAATGCTCAAAATCTCTCAAAATCTCTCAAATGCTCCTCAATATGCCTATAATAAGGATGCTTTGGCTCTTGAATTCTTGGATTCCATACACAAAGGAAATTTCTTGTATTTATAGCATTTTCCCAAGGGTAGGGGGTAGATTGAATTGATCATGATCAAAGCTTAGTTAAGTCAAAAGTTTTGAGGTGTTTGCAAATGGAGGGAAAGTTAGTTGGTTGTCTCAAAGAATTAGGAATTAAATAACTCCATCATTTAATTAAATTAGCCATGGAAGGGTGATTGGGTTGGATTTGATCCTTTTTTATTTGAACTATACAATTGAAAAATCAATTGCATA
>MU224611.1:2629576-2652142 GCA_018584345.1 Thuja plicata | reverse complement strand
CAAGGCCTTCCTAGTAAGATGTTGTAGGTCAATTTCATGTCAAGGACCTGACATATAGTGTCCTTTTTGATAGGTCCCACTTGAATTGGTAGAATGATCATACCCTTTGAAGATCTTTCCTCTTCACTATAAGCCTTAATAGTTATTTTCTTCTTTGGATCAATGGAAGACTCGGATAAACCTAGTGACTTGAAAAGGTTTAAAGTGCAAATATTTAGACCAGCTCCACCATCTATGAGAACTCTCTTAACCCTATGTCTTTGGATTAATACCTCTATAAGCAAGGGTAACTTTTGAGGATGTGTGATAGACATGTCATCTTGTTCCGAAAAAGAAAGGCAATGAGGGGCTATGAGGTGTCCCACCATGTTCTGAAATTTGTCTTCCTCCAAGTTTATAGGAATTGTGGTCTCATATAAGGCCTTTTCCAAAATCTCTTTGTGATTAGGAGATAGTTTTAGCAACTCCAAAATTGATATTTGGGCAGATGTCTTTTGTAATTGGTCCACCAAACTATAAGGTTTTGTGGTGGGTGGTGTTTGTTTAGCCATAATAGTTGGTGCCTTGGGACCAACAGTAATAGGAGTAAATCCTTGTAAGGAAACCTTTGAGGCTTTCCCCCTTGTGATGGAATTAGTGGATCCTTGAATAGGTTGGTCCTTAACCACAACCAAATTGATGGTATTGTCATAAGTATGGGCAAAGTTGACATTATGACTGCTTTTTACATTATTGGCATTGTTTCCTCCATTGTTGGAATTAGAAGATTCTCCCTTTTCATGCTTATAAAAAGGAGTCTTAAAGGCTGTGTGATCTTCATTATTTTGAGGTCCATCCACCTTTATCACACCATTGTCTATGAGATCTTGTACCAAATTTTTGAGATGTAAATAATCATTGGTCTTATGTCCCCTATTTCGATGATAGTCACAATGGTTGTTCTCATTCCACCAATTTGGCTTGATGTGTGGTTCGTAGGGTTGAGCCTTTGGTAGATCAATAAGCTTATTTTCAATAAGTGTCCTTAATGTATTTTCCAATGGTTCACCCAAAGTAGTGAATGTCCTCTTGGGTGTAGGTGCAAAGAATGGTTTAGGTTTGGAAGCCCCTTGATTATTGACAAAGTTGTTATTAGTGTTGTTGTTGAAGGGCACTTTGGGTGCTTGATTCACGTTATTGGCTTGAGAAAAATTTTGAGTGAGGTTGAAAGGGATAGATTTTAAAGTATTAGCCTCCACCACTCCATCATTAACCACTCCTTTATTGTTGTTGTTATTCCTTGTCAAATATCGACAATTGTTGTTGTTGTTGTTGTTATTTCGATTTTGATTATTAATGGAGTTATTATTGTTGTTGTTATTTTTGTTATCTTTGTAGAGTTTAATTTCTCCAATTTTCACCAATACCTCTTCAGTTGTCACTCCATTCTCAATTAAGTCTTGGAATGACCTAGGGAATTGTAACCTTAATCGATAGTTCATTTTGTGATTCAAGCTGTTCACAAAGATATCCATCTTTTCCTTTTCGGGTACACTTCAAGGGTATCTAGCAAATACTACCCTCCATCATTGTAAGAAAATTAGGAACCCTTCTCCATCTCTTTGTTTGTTATTGCATATCTTTCGCATTGTAACCTCATGTTTGATGTTATAAGAATAGTGGGTTACAAATTTAGAGGCTGATTCCTCAAAGGTCCTAATACTAGAGGGTAATTTTGAAAACCACTCCATTTCCATGCCTCCCAAACTTCTAGGGAATAACTTAATAAGGTAAGTTGTGTCATGCATTAAATCTATACTTAGGGCAAAAAATACCCTTAAGTGATCTTGGGGATCAGAGGTCCCTTCTTATTTATCATATTTCAAATAAATAGCATTTGTTGGAAACGGTATCATGACCAAGGATTTGTCAAAAGGAAAAGGACACAAGGCTTCAATAGAAAAAGGTTTAGGAGCCCCACCTTGTTTCAATGTGTCCAATTGTAGTTGAAAAATTTGGAATTATTTTTTCATGATATCAATGGGGTTAGCCTCTGCTTCTTCTTTCTTAAGTTTGGTAAAATCATAATCATGTGGAAGTTTGAGACCCGTTTGTGCTAGGTCTAGGAAGTACTTCTCTTTTTCCTTCTCCAATACTTTGTCCAAAATTTTCATAAAGAAAGGGCTTTGCATAGCCTCAGTAACCTTTTCATCGGTTAACTCTTCCTCATTTGGGTCCATATTGCCCCCATTGTTGGTTTTATTCATCCCTTGATTGTTACGGTCTATGTTCGTCCCTCCATTGATATTAGTGTTGGATCCTTTGTCGTTAGGATCAACATTTCCTTGTTTGGTTAGGTCCTTGTTTACGTGATTAATTTGATCATGATCTATATGACCGAATGGAAAAGACATCCTCGGTTCTATTTCTTTGATGGTTCCGTGTACAGGATTTGTGGAAAAGGGATCACCCAGGAAGGCACCCTCTTGTCCTAGATAAGACTCGTCTGATTGTAGGGTAGCTTTTATGTAATGGGATCGAGTGAAAACCGGAATTAACATATGTCAAAATGAGGATCCTAGGTTTTCAAACTTCTTCAATGACCAATCTGTGTACGAATTTGTGAAATATCCAGAAATGGTAGATTCTGATCAAGACAGGTATTCTCAGTGATAAAAAGTCCAAAAGGGTATCCAAAAATCAAATTTTCTTTCTCTTAAACTTTTGGCAGATACGCACTATTTTCCTTTTAAAATTTCTAGGTGGCTCTTACTCGTGTGTAGGCGGCCTTTTACTGATAATACACAGTTACTGGAAAATCTATACGCGACACTCTGCAGTTGGCAGGAGGCATTTCTCTGTTGTTATGCAGTTTTGAAATATTGTTACACGACTCTTTCTAGTGAACACGCGGTTGTTTTGGGTTTTCATGTGACATTTTAAGTTTTATAAGCGGCCCAACTTTATTTGTAAGCTTCTCTTTAATGATTGTACGCGGTGTTTTGCTGATCAGAACTAATTTTTTTCAATTTTAATAGTGTTTTCAGGGTTTAAAATTTTAATGTCTATGATCAGATTTATAAAACAGTATTCTTGCATGAAAATGAAATACAAACTGAGCACACATGTAAGATTTGCATCATGTCCCTAAAACCACACTAAAAGTGTATGTTCTCAGATGTTTCAACAGGTTTGGACAAGAATATCTTCCAAGCAGTGTACCTTAGCCTCAACAAATTTGTCTTTTAAACATGGCTCTACAAAGGTAGGTCTACTATTTTATGAGGTCTCAACCTATTCCGGTCTAAACCTTGACAAGATCCTTTACCCCTTTGAGGACTTACCACATGCACAAAAGTATGATTTTGCACAATCCTGAAGGACTACTAGAGGAAGTGAGGATGGCTTGCGCAAGTTTTAGTCACTTTCTGATTAAGGAAAGTGCATTATTTATAGTGGGTCGGATGATATTGTGGTAAAAGAAAGTACCTCCCACTTTGGGTCGTTCCCTCTCACCATCCTCATAAGACAATTCTTGGGAGGTAGGCCCTTTAAAAGCTCTAATTAGCTACCATGTTCATAAAAGCGGGAATTGAACTTGGTCCAACAAGTTTGGGAATTTGATTCACTCAAAGAGTGAAGAGCATATCCCTATTGTCTTCCTTTTTTTCCAAACACTTTAAATAATTTTGTTCATTTTCAACCCCTTAATAAGGAGGTTCTTAGAATGGAAATGTGTGGTTCAATTTTCCTATCCTTGTCCTTCTACCAAATTGGCTTTGCACGTTTGGCTTTTTGATTCACTTCGAAAAGTGAAGAGCATATGCCTAATGCTTGTTCAATTTGGATGAAATAAGGGATTTTTTACTTATGGTTGATTTAAAGAAAGCCACAATTTAATCAAATGCAAGCTTGATGAGAGAAATACCTAAGTTCAAAGCTAGCAAAGGGCTAGGCACATTTTTGAGTATTTTAGCAGTTTTAAATCACAGCAAAGTGAAGAAAACTTGAAAACCATAATTACACCAAAAACCTCCTAAAAGCTCCTTTAAATGAATGATTTATGGATTAAATCTTTTGAAGAAAGTGAGGATGCAAATTATTCAAAGAGTAGGAAATTTTGCTTTATATGCAAAGAACACTTTAATATAATGATAATATAAATGTTCTTCTTCAAATAAGCTTTCTAATTAATTTGCATTATGAAACTCTTTATCATTTTTGGTTTTAGCTCTTACCTCCTTGCTAGGCCTTGAGATTCGCATCTATGGTTTCTGCACCTTTGGGTGGTTTTTCATCTGCAGAACCAGAACACACAGAGAATTATAAAAGTGACAGAATCAACCAAAAACCGATTTAAAGAAAAAGTTGTTATGTGGCATTTTACAACTAAACAACGGCTACAAAATGTTAGTAAGCGGTACTTTAAACTTTAGAAGCGGCTTTTAACTTTTTCTACACGGCGCTTAAAATATAACAAGCAGCAAAATAAACAAAGTAAGCGGCGCAGAAAGTATAAAGAGCGGTCAGAAATTATTGGTAAGTGGCTATTCAAAGTTCACAGGTGGTGTACTTTATCTGACAGGTGACACGATTTATCTAATAGGCAGTCCGATTTATCTCCCACGCGGCAGAAGAAATAAAGACAGAGACGATTCACACTTTTTAGGCAGCGTTTTGGTGTTTGTAGGCGGTTCTTTGCAGTGTATACGCAGCTCTTCTCTTGTTTTCTGCAAGAAAATTGCCAAAAACAAAGAAAAAAGACCAAATAATATGATAAAAGTGTCAATACAGAGGGTTAGAGCCCCACGGTGGGTGCCATTATGTGTGTAATAAAACACACCTTCATGAAATTAAGAATGAAAGCAACAATTCTATGGAAAGATAAACAAGTTAATCTAAGAATTGAAACTAACAAAACTATATCATCTCATGGTTCTCTATCCAAGCTTTGTTAAGAGAGCTCTTAGGCCTAATCTCTCTCAAGTACAATCCTAGAACGAGATATGTATGAAAATTCAATGCTCAAATCTAACTAGAATGCTCAAAATTCTCAACAATGCTCCAAGATCATAAGAGAAAATAGCAAATGCTCCCAAACATGATATGCTAAATGAAATGGGTGATCCCACAAAACTGTGTCCCACTTTTTGGCCAACTTTGACACTGATATTAACATTCTGAAAAAAAAAACTTCACTTTTGAACATCAATTGTCATTAAACCATTAAGAATTTGAAGATGATGTAAACTAGTGACTTTTATCATTTTGTTTCTAGTTTATAAATATATATTTTTTAAAAAAAATGGAATTTATTTGTATCCATTTTTCCTTCTCCTTCAAAAATTATTTTTTTGAAAAATCAAGATTTTTCAGGAGTGACACTCACTTTGATCAACATAACTTTTTTTATAAAACTGATAAGAACGTAATTATTTTGAATTTAAGTTTGTAACACAAATATCTAGGGAATACATTTGGTTTCATTCAATTTGGTTGAATATTTAATAGTTTATTGAGTTATGAAGTAAAATTAATTATAATTTGGACATAGGTTCACTTTGATCGCTCTAACTCTATCTCTATATATCGAAATTAATTTATTCTTTTTTTGATAGTAAGCTAACATAAAAACCTATTTCCTACATATTTTTCATAATTTTTTTTCCCTAATTTACTATTTTTCCAGAAGCGTCAAACAGAGAAGTTGCTAAATGGTCAGACAACCTATGTTTAGTAAAACTTAAAAAGAAAAGTCTTAATAAACTCAATATATATATAACTCATAATAATTGGAAAGCTTTCTTGGAGTAATATCATCCTATATTTGGGTTTTTCAAATGAATTTATTTTATCCAAAAAAAATTTAATGTCAAAGTGATTTTTTGTCAGCATTTTGATGGGTTCAAAGGAGACTTGATTATAGGTGTGAGTGAGGAGTAGAGGGATTATACCAAAGGGATTTTGATCCAAGAGGATTTTACCTAGCCATTTTGAATTTACTCCTTCAAATGGGACCTCTCAAGGCTTAAATCAACATATTTTCTTAAAAATGTGCAATTTCAGCAAAAATCAGGATGTTCAAAAAAGTGGGAGACACTATTGTGGGGCCACCCAAATGTAAATGCTAAAACTCTCTCAAAAGCTCTCAAATTATCCTCAATATTCCTATAATAAGGATTCTTTGGCTCTTGAATTCTTGGATTCCAAACACAAAGGAAATTGCTTGTATTTATAGCATTTTCCCAAGGGTAGGGGGTAGAGTGAATTGATCATGATCAAAGCTTGGTTAAGTAAAAAGCTTTGAGGTGTTTGCAAATGGAAAGTTAGTTGGTTATCTCAAAGAATTATGAATTAAATAACTCCATCATTTAATTAAATTAGCCATGGAAGGGCGATTGGGTTGGATTTGATCCTTTTTTATTTGAACTATACAATTGAAAAATCAATTGCATAATTTGATTAATCCCTTTAGGCTTGAATTTAATTATTTGATCATTTAATTTGATTTGAATTTTGTTCCTTCGATTTGATAAATTTCCATTTGATTTGCATTGAGATGATATTATAAAGCATTTGGCTGAGATTTATAATTTGGAATGCTTGAGATACACCTAGTAAATTTTAGGTGTCTACAGTAACCTTATAAGGATTGGTGTGGGGTATCCTTGTCATTTTAAGCTTACTGACTTCCTCTTTTGAGACTATGTTGTCAGTTGATCCCAAGTCTACAATGAATCTACACACCTTTCCCATCATCTTACACTTTACTCTAAACTGTGCTCTCCTCTGACTTATTTCTTCCTTCACTGGTTCTTTTATGAGAGTTCTCCTCATCATAAGGTTTTCTCCCTCCTCTGATTCCAATGGTACTTCAAGATTCTTGTTCCCACTTGTCTCTTCATGAACATAGTTCACTCTTTTGTCACCTCCTTGAGATGTATTTCCCTTCTCTGGACACCTATAGGATGGATGTCCTAACTGGTTACAGTGATAACACTTCATGTTGGAAAAATAGTTGCCTCTTCCTTGGCTACTGCCTCTTCCTCTATTGTTAGAGTTCCTTCCTCTACTTGACCTTCCCCTAGTGAAGTTTCCTTCATGTTGTTCAGTGGGCTTAGTCTCTAATTTTCCTTTAGATCTATAGATTCTTCCTCCATAACCACTTCTTTGTCCTCTAGTATCTCTTCCTCTACCTCTTCCTCTTGAAGTATTCGAGTCTTGTTCCTTCTTCAACTTGTCCTCCACCTTAATAGAAATTTGGTGACACTTCTGAACTATATCTGGAGTCAAAAGACTCATATCATCTTGAATGATCCACTTAAAGACCATTAAGGTATCTTGAAACCTTCACTTTTTCATCTTCTTCTATCCTTGACCTCATATAGAGTCTTTGAAACTCTTCAGTGTATGAATTGACATCTAGGTCCTGAACTGTCTTAGACCTTGTATTCTCTTATGGAGTTGGATTTTATAATCCTTAGGTATGTAAGCATCTCTTATTCTAGCTTCCGTATTTCCCTTCCTTCTCTCTCTCATCTTGGATGAACTTCCACCAAGTGAGGGAAGATCCTCTCAATCTTGCTTTAGAAACCTTATTATTTTGAGCCTCTGTGACTCCATCACACTCAAAATGGTTCTCTAGTCCTTCTATCCAATCAAGGACTACCTCTGGTTCCATTTTGCCACTGAAAATGGGAACTCCTTCCAATACTTTACCACTCATAGCCTTTAGGGATTTCAGAAATGATTCCTCTAGAAGGAAAAGATCAGATTTAGGGACTTCATCTTCAAGGGAAACTTCTTTTCCTTTCCCTTCCATTCTATCCTTCACTTCATCTGCCTTTACATCAACTTCATCCACTTTTTGGTCCAATTGAGCAGGCCTATCTTGAAGTAGTTTATTCTCCTCCTCTTGTTCATCTACCTTCTTTGCTAATTTATCATTAGTCACCATTTTTGACTCTCTAATGGATTCCTCTGGTTGTAACATTAACCACAAGCTTGATCAAAGAGGCTCTGATACCAATATGATAGAAGTAAACTTTAATTTTGTTCTTGCACAATACCAAAAGACTGGAATTCTCTTGTCCTAGTCCAATTAGGATCCCAATATTTTCTATAGGACCACTCTATCCTCTAGGAACTAAGCCTAAGACTCTCCCTAACACTTCTCTAAGAGTTCAACTATTGTGTTTCACCTTGAAGGACTTCCACCATCAATTTTGTCTCACCATGCTCCACATTGGTTCCAAGGATTTTAATGCCAAATCCTTGAAATAACCACCACACATGTTATAAGGGTCTTTTATATGCCCTAAATGTTCAATCTGAATTCTTACAACTCCATTCCCATAACTCTTCAATCCCAATTTAGTCGAGCTCACAATTTGTCTTCAAATTGTCCTATTAGGCCTAATGGTTCTATTAGCCCTATCCATAGGGTTTTCCTGGATTAACTCTAAAAAATTTCTCACAACCCCCAAAAAAAATTAGAGATCTAGATACCCTTTTGGGAGACCTAAAGTATTTTTAAGGTCTAAGTTTCCCAAATTGTCCGTACATCATTGTCCTAGAATAGGACTTTTAGGCCTATGTTGGCTCTCTACAAGAAACTTACTGATTTATCTCCAAAACTCTATCCAAATGGATTGCATAAGATATGATATCAACACTAGGGACCTATTGGACTCTAAAAACACTAACTCCACTCTTGGTTCAGTTTTCCATCTCATACCCTTGTCTCTGCAAATGGTTTTATCCTCACCATACCTCTAATCGGACTATCCTAGCTCGCCTAGGGCATGGTTTTAAAGATAGCTAAACACCTTCCATGACCTCCTACCTATATATACATAATTTAAAGAGGCTCCCCAACAATTTTCATCCAACCTTTGAATATTTATACGGTTGAATCTCAAGTGGGAACCATGAAAGCTAATATAGTCTAAAAGACACCAGCAAACTACCTAATTTACAATTATTTTCCTACAGCTTGATGCTTAACTCAAAAGAACTAAAACACTAAAAATAAAAGTCTTAGAAAAATCCACACTACATGAATCCATAACTAGATCTTGATTTTCAATCCATTAGTTCACCATTAACATGAAAAATAGTAGATTGTGCACTGTATTCAGGGAACTCTTCTTTCCTTACTCACAAAAACTTGATTACAAAAAATCTCTCCTTGAGAATCAATCCTTAGAGTGTATTAGATTTCATACTACACCATTCTAGGCCATTTGAAATAAATTCCCACTCCTACATTTGTGGGGATCCTATGTTTTCGAGTTGCATGCAACATTTGCAGATTCTTGCAAATGTTGTCATGACAACTTTTGGAATCTTTTAAATTTACTATACCAACTAGAATATAAGGCATCTATGCTATGTAGTTCAATGAACTAACCCTATTTAATTCCTTTAAAGAATCTTTTACATCCTTCATGGATCTTGGACACATTTTGAACCCAAATCCCAACTTTAGACCAACTAGGCCTAAACTAACCAAAACAACTAACAATGAGTAATTGGTGACCTTAGTACTAACACTAACTCACCTAGTCCATATGACCTACTAATTCCTCAAAGAAAACACACATCTCTGACTTGGATAAGGTCAAATACAAGCCAAAAACATCTAAGGATTGAGGATTTCCTAGGTGCTCATGCACCAAAAGGGCACCTCAGTGTTGCGTTTGCTCTCATCATCATAAGAACATGGCCTCCCTTTAGCAAGGAAAACTTTCATGCATTTATTGAATTTCCTTCTAGTCTTTTGACCTCTAGTTGATCTTCCTAATTCATAAATACTACATGACTCAGTTTCTTCTTCCATTCCTATATTTCCTTCACTTGAGGAAGACACATCTGACAAATACCTATTTGTTTCTACCTGCACTCCATCAAATGAGAGAAATAGCAAGTAAGGTGAGATATTTTCCAAATTGTGAAATACAATAATCTCTATAGAGTGTATTGACTTAAGCCTGTCAATCCATGAGACTGTGTGGGATGCTTGTGAAAGGGGTTTGGGTACCTACATATGTAATCCAATTATCTTATGTTAGCTAAAAAATTCATGATACATATACTCAAAAATATATAGTAAGTACTGTAATATATAAAAATGATTGTGTAATGTATGTATGTGATTTATATAGGGAGAAATGGGGTTTGTTTTGTATTTAAAGGTTTTGGGGGAAGATAAGATTCTCCTCCTAGTCCCAAATTTTACAAAGGGAAAATCAACTTTGATCAACCATAAGAAAATGGCCAATGCACAAATGCATCAATCGATCAGAAATAAGAAGAAAGAAGAAAGCCTTACATTATCATATTATGGATGAAGAGTATGTAATAGATTTGAATTTATTAAAACCTTAATTGAAATTAATTGAAGACAAGTACTAACCTTAAAATATAGAAGATCTAGAAATTTTTGTTTTCTGCCGTCTGTACCAAGTTTTGGAAAATTCTACAACCGGATCTATAATAGAAACATAGAGACAGAGAAAACCCATAAATATTTTTTTTTTCTGAGTCAAGTCAACCTTGACCCAAATGCGGGAGCACATTTGTACCCCAAAATGTCAACCTTGACTCTCACTGCTTTGATGGAAATTATATTTGCGGATCTCGAAAGTTGGCCAAAAAGGGTATCTGAATCTGCTTTGTAATTCAATGTCTTGTACGTGTACCTGCAAGAAAAATCTTTTTTTGATTGGGGGGAGGGTTTTTCCTTGGTCAAACCCTAGTTTTGGAATTAAACTCAAAATATAATTGAAATTGCATAGATAAACAAAGTAAATAAATAAATTCACCTGCTTGTATAAAAACCCTTGTAGAGCATTTGAATCCTTGGATCCACATGTATGGATGCGCCAAATGAATGTAGAATTCAGAATTTAGGATGTAGGATGTCTCAAATCAATTTCTTTTAGATCTTCAACACCAATCTTGAATGGATATTGGAATAGGAAGAGGCTTGCATGGATGTGGATGGAGAATTCTTCAACAAGAGACCTCCATAGAGCTTGAATCCTTCAATGGATACCAATGGATCTCCTTGATGAATTGGATGCTAGAATGCTTGAGTGCTTGAATGTGTAGATGATTCCGTCAATAGATTATCCTTCATGTGTAGAAGTGATCATGTTCTTTCGTGTGTATGTCTTTGAGAAAATGAGAGGAGAAAGACTTCCTTATATACAAGTCTAGGGAAAAATCTTCTAGAGAGGCCTACATAAGAGAATTAAATTAAAATTAGACCTATACCACTAGAAGTGGACCTATATTAAATATAATTTCAAGAGTCATTACTTAAGAGACCGAAAGAACCGACCTAGAAGCGGGAATTAAATCTTTCCAAAGACTGACATTTAGAAACCTTGGAATCTTGAAATTTAAACCCTAGGTCAGGGTCAAGGTCGACTCTGACCTAGGTCAGGGTTGAGGTCGACCTTGACCTAGGTCAAGTTTGAGGTCGACCTTGACCCTAAGGTCAAGAACCTCAAATTTGTAGAGCAGGATGCCAAAAATAGGCCAGAGAAAAGTTGGAAATAAGGAAGAATAGGGGAAAAGCCATATCCAAGTCAAAGACCCATTCAAGGCATTTAACATGACCCCAAACCACTTACTTGGAGGGATAAACCAGTCCAAAATGGAAGTGTTTCAAGTTTCCGATGAGACATTTAGCCCCCACTTTAGCAAGAGTATGGACTCGATGCAAACTCTTGGTAAAGGAGATCATAAAGAAAAGATAATCTTATTGAAATCAAAGGGACAAAATAATCCTCAAGCCCCCAGAGACTCAAGTCTTTGTCAACCCCAAGATTACAATAAGAGATACATCAACAGTCAAAGAAAAAGAGAGAGGGTGTAATTACCTCACCCAATGAGAACCTATGTCCCATTGTGAATCACACAAGGAAAAAGTGCAACTAGCAAGATGGAGTTGAACCACGAATATGGCTACTTACTAGTCAACCCATAAAGGATCTACCCTAAGGAATATTCTATTCCCATAGAGAAAATTCAAAACATAGAGAGATTAAATCTTAAGGGCACCTTCCAACCTTAAGGGATCAAAACATTGTAAATTGAAACTGGAGGGATCAAGAGATTCTATAAGGTAAAAATACATGCTTTAAGGATTAGTCTCTAATCCATAAAGGAAGAAAAGTTAAAAGTTGTAAGTTTGAAAATATTTTGAAAGTACATGTGTGCAAAAAGTGATCAGAGCGTATGCCCCCACATTAAATTCATTGCTAAAACTTTAAAAGGAGAAATGTATTTAATGGAAACATAAACAACTCCACTGATTATGTTTCCACTACGAGATGCTCCCAAGTGAAGAGAAATCAAGGGAAATACCACATAAAAATACATAGAACACAAAAGTGATCTACCTATCATGGGGTTAGTATGATCATAAGATAATATATATATGATATTATTGAAAATGAATTGACATCATTCCCCAAAGAAAGTAGAACTACAATCACAATGGAGGAAAGAAAACATAAGAGTTACGAAGAAGAGTATATTTGGACCATAACATGGAGACCTAAAAGAATCAGTGGTACCATGTCACAAATCCAAGTGTACTACATAAGGAAAACATTTACGAACAATAGCACAGGTAGAACATAACATGAAAATAGTATATAGAAGAATACAGATACATGTAGAATAATTGTACAATAGGTTTGATTCCTTTATCATCTTGCACCAGCAAATTAACAAGGGTCATATAAAAGAATCTAACAAACATTTAGAAAACATAGTACATGAGAAGCACAATACAATAGGAAAACACATAAAAGGATACCATGGAGGACAAGCCAATCAAGCGCATCACCTAATCTCCTCATCTCAATCTATATCATTTAGGGAAGGTGGGAAACTCGCAAGAGGGACTATATCCAACATAGTAGGAATAATAGCCAGTTCCGAAAAGGATTTTCTCAAGAATTGCTATGTTTGATACTAGGTGTAATTATTGGTTGTGTGCAAAGCATATGAGGTAAATCAGTATCAAGATCAATAGTCTCATATTCATCATTAGCATCAATAGGATCATCAAGAGTATCTTCTTCATCAATATTAACCGAAATAGAATCTAAGATGTGAATAGAATCATAATAATAATTCATCTTAACATTATTATTAACATTAACTTCTTCCAACACATCAGGCATAAGATGGTCAAAAGATGGTAAAGAACTTTCAAGAACAGAGGAACAAGCCCTAGCTTTAGCATGATGCTTCTTATGATGTTCATTGGAAGATTTGTTAAATTTTGTCTTGTTTGAAATATGTTGAGAACTAGGAGGAACAACAACCGGTTCCTTCACAGGTTCTATTGGAGGATTAGTACGACTCTCAGTAGGGTGAAAAGAAACACTAGGAGCTTTATTAATAGAACTAGAAGTAATGGATAAAGAAGGTATGGAAGGCATAAGAAAAAGATCACGGTTAAGATCTATTCGAGGCATGCTTAACTCAAGAATCTTGCAATGTTTATAGGCTTGATATGAGAAAAAGGTTATCAGGTCAAGAAGAACATGCATTAGGTAATGAAGGCCAAAATAAGTCAAGGGTAGCATAATCCCTAGGCCTACATGGTTGATATAAAGTATGATTAATCATTTTCACGTCTTCATGATGAATGAACTTAATAGACTTATGGATAGGAGAAGAAATGACACGCATGGAATTCAACCAAGGATAACCAAGCTTAACTTGAAATTGATCAGAAGTAGGGACAAAAATGAAGGTAGTGTCCACAACTTTACCACAAAGTTCAATAGGTAAGTTAATAGAACCAAATGATGGATAGAGAAAACCATTACAATTTTGAATCTACACATCAAATGTATCATAATAATCATGTTGTAAGTTCTTCATAAAAAGGTTTTCTTTAGTAATGACATTGACTAAGAAAGTAGGATCAACAAGACAAAAATGCATAGGTATCTTATCAATCCTAGCATAAATGTAGAGGGGACCATCATGAGCTTTAATAGTCTTAGAATCATCAAAGGTGATCGAGAGTTCCCTAGGTCTTTTATCTTTAGGTTGTTTTTAAGGTTTAGATTGAGGTGGAACTTGAAATTGAGGTTGAGATGGAGGAGCTTGAACATGAGGTTGAGATTGAGGCTCGGGTGGAGAGACAGGTTGAGACAAAACAACATGCTCCACATGGTTAACGATATGATTGAGATCATCCATCTTTGAATCATAGATAATATCCATATAAGATGGCTAAATAATGATATTAGTATCATGTGTAGGCAAAAATTTCGTATATATTTGGAGGTTTTGATTAGGAGGAGAGATAGATTTGTTCCCACTACCATCAAAATTATCAACATATAAAGCATTAGAATTAATTAAGTCTTGAACCTTATGTTTTAGAGAATAACATTTGTCACTATCATGGTCATTCTGACAATGGTATTGACAAAAGCCTTTGGGATCAAAGTATTTTTATGCCATCGTAGTAGGAAGAAGAGCTTGAATAGGAGGAAAAGTAATCATATTAGCAGTCAACAATTTACTCATAATAGAATGTAAAGATTCAGAAAGAGGAGTAAACATATGATTTAAATGAAAAGTAGTGGATGCAGAAGTGGCATTGCTGGATGCAATAGCAACTTGATCAGCAACTGCATTTTCTTATTTATTTATTTTGACATAGTTGTTAGGTTTATGAAACTTGTTGGGATTAGGAGCAGTATCACTCTTATCAACTGGAATAGGATCCATTAAAGTGTTTCTCTCAATTTGAATCACTTGTAATTGATAATGATAAAGCGCTGCACAAAGTTGTTGAAAGAGGTAAATCCAATAAGTAGAATATTATGTCTAATATCCTTTTACAAATTTGAAATAAACATATGTTGAATATCAATATCAGGAACAAGATAAGAAATTTGAGCATATAAATTCTTAAATCTACCAATAAATTTAGTCAATTTTTCTTTAGTATTCTTTTTACAATACATCAAATCAGTTAAGGACACTTGCGAACCAATGTTATTTTGGAATTGTTGGATAAAGGTATTAGCAAGTTTTGGTAAAGAATCAATAGAATAAGGAGGAAAAGAACAATACCATTGCAAGGCCTTATCACAAAAGGTTCTAGGAAACAACTTGGTTAAAATCCTATGGTCATGAGCATAGTCACTACAAAGGATTTGAAATGTTTTAACATGAGTGACAGGATCTCCCTTACCATTGTAATTCTCAAGATGAGGAATATCATCTTTCTAAGGGACAGGAGCATGAATAATGTATAGGGATAAAGGGCTACCCATGTCACATGTACAAATACTAAACTTAGATTCAGTTAAAGATGCAATTTGTTGTTGTAAAGAGGACACAGTTTGAGCCAGACTAATGATTGTGGAATCATTAGAAGAAATAGGAGGCATAGAAACATTAGGAACACTAGGAAAAGTGTAGGAAGTGTCAGGAATGGAAGACAGAACTGGTGGAACATTTGGAACCACAGTTGGAAGAGGATTGGAATAGGTAAAAGGAACACTATGATATGAAGGTTGTGAGGTAGGTAAAGACACTAGTGGAACACTCACAGGAAGAGATGGAAGTGGAAGATTGGAAGATAGAGGATTGGAATATGTAAGAGATGTAGTCACTAAAGGAGGAGTATAAGTAGGATTGGTAGGTAAAGGAATGTAAGAAGGTTCCACACTAGTGACAGGAGGAGTGAATCCTAAATCTTGAGCTTCTTCGGATAAAGGTTTAACATATAAATGCACAAGATGAGTAATACCACACAAGAGATTAAAACCTTGATCACTATCATGAAGGAATTTCTTAAGAGCCTCTATAGCTTGGATAGAATCTTGATTATGGTTTTCTTGAATAAGCCAATTTTCCATTTTATCACTACTACATTTGGGGCCAAATTTCGACGGCAATTTCTGACAGATGATTTTTTTTTGTGGTTTTGGGTTTTTTTTTTGTAATGGTCCCGGATGGTGTCAAAATTCTGATGGGTTTTAAATAGACCTTCAAAATTATGACATTCGCAGGCTATACATGAAAAAAGAAGTGAAACGGCCAAATCATTTTTATTTATTATGCCAAAGAGATCATAAAAGGAGCAGGAGGAAGCAAATTTGAGGTCAAAGGTGCATGTGAAGACAATGTAATTGGATGGGGTGTATTTTCTTGTAGCTCCTCTTTCTTCATCTTTGATCTGTGATTAATTTTGAAGGTATGTTATTTGTAGACATTAGGGTTTATTTTTTAGCAGTGAATGTTAATAATTGCAGTGATTATGATATGTCCATTGCTTTTCACCTGATGTTTGTTTCCTTCATTCATTTCATGTATTTATTTATAAATCCATGCCCACTAATCAATATTTTTTCTCAGAGCATTAGCATTTCTAGCTACCCATGAAACTATAGGCAGATGCCCTATCACAGTTTAGGAAGCAAAAGCCAAAAACAAACTTAAAGTTCTAAGCACTGAACTACTACATTGATCCCTCATTACATGTTTGAACAGTTACATGTATGATTGATTAATCATAGTGATTCCGCTTTCTGGTGCATCCAGTTTTCACAAGCTATCCCCCATAAGAAGTATCTATTTTTCATTCCCATGGTGCGAGATCGATTGACAAGGACTTGCCAGAATGAATGTTCAATATCAACATAAATTCTTATCATTCACGGGAGCTTAGGATTGATATATATCTACCCTCGACTGAAGTTATGCCCTCTGATCTTATCATGACAGTGTTTCTTTCTCTTTCTCTTTGAAAGGAACCCTTGGTGCTTTACTTTTAATCAATGCTCTTTGTATTTCATTCACTCACTATTAGAAAATATATGTATAAAAGGTATACAAACTTGAGAGAACCACTCAAAATATCTATAGCATTGTTATCATGGTCAACATTAGTGATTTCCATTATCAAGAATGATTGTTTCAACACCATCCATTCATATTTTTTTAATCATTTCTATCAGTGTTTCTTCATTTATTTATTTAGCTATGATAGTCAACATCTTGATACACATGAAATTATTGATTTTTAAATTTATGATTCGTATCACTTTCATCTTGTTTTATTTTAGACTCTTTGGGATATGCTTCTATATTTTATTGAGGGTCACTTCATGTTTGTTTCAATTTCTTTCACCATATTATATACTATTAATCTTAGAGTTTTGACCCTCTACCATGCTTAATCTCATGCAAATACCTGCCCTATACTTTTGTCCATAGTTGGGTCTCTATCATTGCATTTCATTCACTATTCTTAGGCTTCTTCATAATGTATTCTTCATGGACTTGTCAAAACATTCCATGATAATACTATACTCTATTGGCACATTGTAGCTCCTACACCAATCTTATTCATGCATTTCCACTCTTCTTACCTTTTCAACCATTGCTTTGACTCATATTATTCAAGAATTTCTACATGGTCACTTCATTGATGCATTATTTTAATGTTTTCTGACCCCTGTGACTAATTCTTGTCTTTAGCTATGGTACATGACATTAGTCATTATAGCGTCTTATTCTACCATAGATATTTCTCCATGGGACCCTATTGATTGGGATACTTCTATTAATTTACAGATCTAGATACCCATTTGTCTTTGAGCCATTAAATGTGGTTGCACATTGTCTTGTTTGCTGCAAATAGCGTCCTTTCAATATTCAACAAAGACTACTGTGTGTGTGTATGTATACATATTTATGTATATGTATATATATGTATGTATGCATATGTATGTATATGTGTGTGAGTGTATGTGTGCATATGTATATATAGGCAGCAGAAAATAAGTTCTATTAACTTTGTTATTTTGTGTGGGAATTAATATGATGCGTTAGTTTTTTCTTTATTCCTAACAAAATTGGACTTAGATCTAAAAATTACCAAGATATCTCTTGGAACACTGTGATAAATCTCTAAAATTAGCTTCACATTGTAGCCTATGTTCAAATGCTCATTTTTATCCAGTGTGAAAGATGATAATAAACTTTAAAAAGCTGAGAGTTTTCTTATAGAAAATGAATATTTATAGCCTCTTTCCATTTCCACCTCCATTATTTTTCTTCTTCATGTAGAGATTTGGAGCATTTGTCAACAACCATCAGATTCTATATATTTTCAAGCTTAGAAATAATCTCCTTGTTCTATGTGAAAATGCCACCAAAAGTAGATATATTATATCCTTTAACCTTCTTTTTTATTATTTTATGCTTCTGAGAGACTTACATAGTTGACCCTTGGATAGGGGTATTCTACCATCTTTGGAGACATGCTTTAAATCAAATATGGAGCTCCATACATCTCTACATTTTCATATCTTATGGTCATTGTTGTACAATTCAAAGTTGTTTTTACAAGTTAATGGTCATTTTTCTTAAAATATTACTCATTTTTGTTCTTTCAATAGTCAATTTTTATTATATTAGCCCATCCCATTCAGTACTCTAAGAAAATGATATATCAATGCAGTTTTGTTTTTTTTGTGAACTTTTTGACTTGTTGCTTGACTCGATAGTTATATGTTTTAACATTTGCGATCATTCTTTATAGATCATTTAGTTAATACATAGTTTTTTTTAACATTTTCTTTTCTCTCAAAATAAAATCATTAAACAATTAATTCATATGCCTTTGGATACCAGCGAAGGAAAACTTCTCATCCTTGTACTAACTACTCCACAGTAGTAAACAAAATACTTTTGATGCATTCTTTGCCATACTTCCACTTTGCATTGGGTCATAGGAAGGAGATCTAGAGTTTATAATGGAAAATATATGTATAAAAGGTATACAAACTTGAGAGAACCTCTCAAAATATCTATAACATTGTTATCATGGTCAACATCAATAATTTCCATTGTCAAGAATGATTGTTTCAACACCATCCATTCATATTGTTTTAACCATTTTTTATCAGTGTTTCTTCATTGATTTATTTAGCTATGATAGTTAACATCTTTATACACATGAAATTATTGATTTTTAAATTTATGATTCATATCACTTTCATCTTGTTTTCTTTTAGACTCGGTGGGATATGCTTCAATATTTTATTTCCTTCTTACTATATATCATGGATTGATCTTATTGAGGGTCACTTCATTTTTATTTCAACATCTTTCACCATATTATATGCTATTAATTTCAGAGTTTTGACTCTCTACCATGCTTAATCTCATGCAAATACCTGCCCTCTACTTTTTTCCATAGTTGGGTCTCTATCATTGCATTTCATTCACTAATCTTAGGCTTCTTCACAATGTATTCTTCATGGACTTTTCAAAACATTATATGATAATACTATACTCTATTGGCACATTGTATCTCCTACACTAATTTTATTCACGCATTTCCACTCTTCTTTCCTTTTTAACCATTGCTTTGACTCATGTTATTCAAGGATTTCTGCATGGCCACTTCATTAATGCATTGTTTCAATGTTTTTTGACCCCTGTGACTAATTCTTGTCTTTAGCTATGGTAAATGACATTATTCATTGTATCCTCTTCTTCTACCATATATATTTCCCCATGGGACCCTATTGATTGGGATACTTCTATTAATTGACACATCTAGATACCCTTTTGTCTTTGAGACATTAAATCTGATTGCACATTGTCTTGTTTGCTACAAATAGATTCCTTTCAATATTCAACAAAGACTATTGTGTGTGTATGTATGCATATGTATGTAGGCATATGTATGTATATATATGTGTGTGTGTGTATGTATGCATATGTATATATATGCAGCAGCAAATAAGTTCTATTGACTTTGTTATTTTGTGTGGGAATTAATATGATGGGTTAGTTCTTTCTGTGTTCCTAAAAAAATTGGACTCAGATCTAAAAATTACCAAGATATCTTTTGTAACACTGGGATAAATCTCTAAAATTAGCTTCACATTGTAGCCTATGTTCATATGCTCATTGTTATCCAGCGTGAAAGATGATAATAAACTTTAAAAACCTGAGATTTTTCTTACAGAAAATGAATATTTCTAGCCTCTTTCCATTTCCACCTCCATTATTTTTCTTCTTCATGTAGGGACTTGGAGAATTTGTCAGCAACCATAAGATTTTGTATATTTTCAAGCTTAGAACTAATCTCCTTGTTCTATGTGAAAATGCCACCAAAAGTAGATATATTCTATCCTTTAACCTTGTTTTTATTATGTTCTTCTTTTGAGAGACTTACATAGTTGACACTTGGATAGGGGTATTCTACCAGCTTTGGAGTCATGCTTTAAATCAAATATACAGCTCCATACATCTCTACATTTTTATATCTTATGGTCATTTTTGGTGAAAAATGTGGTCATTGTTGTACAATTCAAAGTCATTTTTACAAGTTCAAAGTAGATAATCCTTGTCATCACTAATCTTCACAACATGTTTCTATTATTCATTGGATGCTACTATTTATGATGCATCCACTGAGATCTGCTTGAAGTTTGACCTTAAATGAATAAATATTAAATGAATGCATAAGAGTTGATTAGAGAAGGTACAATATTATTTGAATATCTTTCTTTCTTGCCACAATAGGAAAGTGTTTGAGGTGGAAGACTACAATAGCAAAAGTATTTCAATTTGGTATGCTATACTAAAACATCATTTCATAACTAACTTTTCAATATCTATATATAATTAGGTTATAGATAATCTAAGTGAAGAAGGATCATGTTAGACAATCTAAGTGAAGAAAAGAATGGGGATACAATCAATAGATTGTGGTCTAACTTCAAAAGAAAAGGCGATGGAAAATGTTATTGCCCCTGCAACATTTGTAAGGGCTTAAAGACTAGAAGATTGCTAGTCAAAATAGCTAAGAGACATTGTAGGGAGAATGGTCGCATTGAAGGGGGGTTTGATTATCATCAATTGGTAAGTTTTTCATTATATTTATTTAACAATATATATATATATATATATATATATATATATATATAATACACTTGATAATGAGATCATTATCATGGTTTATTTGTGTTCATCATTTTTATATAGGTTGACCTCCATAGGGAAGTACATGATATGGACCATGGAGGTGTGAATATTGATCATGGAGGTGTGAATATTGAAGCTAAATATTATGATCCCATGGAAGATGACGATCATGTGCCAGATAACACATTTGAAGATGATGGTACTAATACATTGATCCATGACAAATTTTGTACTGGCGCAACTGATGATAATGACGATCAAGGTGATGATGATGATCAGGATGACATTGATGTCATCCATGATATACCTCTATTTGAGAAGGAAAACACAACCCTTTACGAAGGCTCCCAAACAACTCTTCTCTCTGCTATATTGTTGTTGTTGAACTTGAAGTTATGAATGGTTTATCCAACATAACAATGTCACGTATGCTAAGGTATGTCATATATGTCATTATAGTAATTAAAGGGTGAAACATGTACCATAAATAAATATTTTTAATATTAACAACTTATATTTTTTTCTATAGATTGATAGATGAGTTTTTGTTACCACCATTGAATATTCTCCCTCACTCATACCGAGAATTATGTGCCACTATGAAAGATATTTGAATGGAGTACTAAGAAATAGATGTCTGTCCCAATGATCATATTATTTATCATAAAGAATATGAATTTACACAGAATAACCTAAATCTCATACGAGTAGATATAGAACAGATCAAATAACAAAAAGGGTGTCTCGCAAGGTTTTCTATTACATCCACATTATACTATGTTTGCAAAGATTTTTTAGGTGTAGTAGCTTGGTACAATTTATGGGTTACCATGCATGAAATAAGAGTTGAGATGACATTATTCAAATTCCTGCGGATGGTTCTCCATTTAAGGACATAGAGGAAAAGTGGCTGCACTTTATCGAAGAACTTCAAAATCTCAAACTTTCATTGACAGCAGACGATGTCAATCTATTTGGAGAGCTACGATTTGTTTACTCTGTTTGGCCTATTTTTGGTCATCAACAATAACATTTCTCCATGGATGTCAATAAAGAGGGAGCACATTATGTTGAAAATGATTGTTCCAGGTATTTGATCATTTAATAGTTATCTGCATGTAATTATAAATCTTGCAATAAAATGGTCACAATAATTATGTAATGTTGTTATTCATTCAACTAGGTAAATACCAAGTTAACGATATGAATGTATATATTGAGCCTCTTATAAACAAGTTGCTAGAGTTATGGATTGGTGTCATTATGTATGACATATCTAGACCAATAGGACACATAAAATTTCAATTCCATTCAATGTTTCTACATGGACAATACATGATGCCCCAGGGCTAACGCATATTTCTGGTATGTTATGGTGAATTCAAGTTGCACATGTGGTGTGGGAGCACCTTGACCCTAAGCATTATGATAGGCTGCATAATATGCCTATATGGAATTCATTTAGACTTTCCTAACACCATGTCTAAGAAATGGTTAAAGTGCTCGAATATGCACTATAATGTATTTAAAAATGGGTTATATGCCATTTGTAATCAAGAGCTTACGTAATCATGGGGTAGTTAA
>MU224611.1:2588666-2627998 GCA_018584345.1 Thuja plicata | reverse complement strand
GTATTTAAAAATGGGTTATATGCCATTTGTAATCAAGAGCTTACGTAATCATGGGGTAGTTAAAATGGTTTTGTAAACATCATGGATTCTCATTAAAGAGTCACTACCCTAGAATCTCTCTTAAAAAGAGAGCAATGTAACCGATTCAAAGGGGGCCGATAGAAAAAGAAAGAAGGTAACCGAAAAGATAAGATAGGGAGTAGAAAGAGTTTGGAGGAGAATCAAAACAGCTCTCTGGCGGCAGCCAGAGAGCCATACTTTGTCATTATAGGCATTGATTGAATGGAGTTTGTGTTAAATAAGTTCATTTCACATTGTGTTCTTAGCGCTGCAAATCATGCTTGTTCATGCATGTTATATAGGTTTTGTGGATTTTTGTTTGGACTAGTTATTTGTCTCATTTTGATGCAAGAATTTAGCTTCTTATTTGAATCGGGTTCTTAAGTTTTAATAAATGATGATGGCGAACCTGTATTATGTTTATGTGTTTCAGTTTCCTTGACAATCCCGATTTGGGAATGTTGTGATAGGGTAAAATGCAGTTATGTTTGGTGTCAATTTTGTTAGATAGAGAAGTGATTTGGAAGCCGAGTGTTCATTATTGGCTATATGGAATCTAAAACGGTTACCAAGAAATCATTATGCAAATATGTGCAAGGATATTGAATAGCTTATGCCATGTGGGAATCAAGAAGTAATATCTCCATGGTGGTGCTGAGTGATGATATCGATTAATGATATTAGGAGATATTGTAGTGGTTATGCCACGTGAAATGATGCTTTGACAGTCACTTGGACAAAACCGAGAGAGAGGGAGATTAAGTTGTAGGAAAATGCGTAGAGGTATTAACATTAAGAGTAACTCGAAAGGTGGTGAGTGTCCATCTCAGTCTGTGAAGAAACCATAGGATAGTGGATTAATTTCCATGTAATGGAGGCCCGATAAAATAGTTTTCAGAGCCCACGCGACAAGTGAAGACCATCTTGTTTCAAGAAACGTGTGACTAGGGCTTTAAACAATGAAGAGGTGGTAGATAGTTTGAGGAAAGGGTGGAGAATATGTTGTATATGCCCATGCTTGAGTTGCGACCACTATGGTGGTGGTAAACTTCATTCCCATGTTGTGGAGGACCCGCACAACCAGTATGGTAAACTGGTTTGAAAAAAAAAGGTGGTGAACGTATTCTACAGAACCACTAAGGTGGTAGAAGGTTAGTAGCAACCCAAATGAGATTTGCAGAGGAAGATTCTCTCTTTTTGGTCGGTGACCCAAGAGAGAATCAATGACTGATTGGAGGTAGATGAATGAACGATTGGAAAGGATGTTGAATGTATCTTTCATACGTATTTTGATGAAGATTTTGCAGAGATGCATATATGTGTTGATTGCCTCCGCATCAAAATGATAATTCTAAATATAAAAAATTAACATATTTAATCCAATTATATCATTATCTTGTAGGTCTTCAAACAAAGGAAAAATTTTCATGTCTAGTTTGTGGTCCAATGATTAAATCTTGTCATTCAAAATTTTAAGGAAAGTAGGTGTTTGATGAGTATAGGAACTTCCTCCATAAAAATCAAAAGTATCAAACTACCAAAAAAATTATTTCCAGTGGGAAAGAACAGAATACATCTAAGACACAAATAATGACAACTCACCTATTGAAGTTGCAATATAATAGAATTAATTATCAAGGTACTACCATTGTACCTAATGGCTTATGTCTGGAATTTATATATTCTATTGTGTTTTGTTTGCTGATTATGTAATAGATGATTCTGAAGGTCATCAAGGAAATACTATTGAGCACCTTCCAAAGGGACTAAAAAGTTATCCTAGACAATTTAGTAGGTTTCCCTACTACGAGCAGCAGCAAATTGTGCATTTTTTTGATACTATGCATATTGGAAAGAATGTAATAGAGACATTGTAGAAGATATTGGATGGAAGGCGTGACAAAGAAAAAATTGTCAAAATTTGTGGTGACATTCATGAATCCAATCATGCAATGAAAAATTTCATTGAATCAAATAGAAATGGAGAATGGATTAATATAAGTGCCCTTTCCTTGGTTATTAACAAAGTAGCAAGTGATGCCATAAAATAAGTCATACGAAAAACTTTGATTTCCCACAGGATTTGGTGCAAACATAAGCAATGTCATATCAAAGAAAAGTGAATTTGGGTCAGGGTTGAAAATGCATGATTGGCATACCTTCATCAAGGTAAGTCATGTTATTTTGTATTTATAATATATTTATAAACTGCATGTACTTTTCATTGTATTATGTGAGAAAAGAATGACATGATTATTTTTATAATTGTTGCAGTACATGCTACCTCTATCTCTCCCTGAGAACTTTGACAATAACATCAAACAAGTGATATATGATCTTGGAAAATACATGAGGTAAGCAATGATATATGTTCAATATGTGTGTGTGTGTGTGTGTAGACACACACACACACACAAAAACACATTCATTTTATTTACAATTTTTTTTCTTGTTATGTAATATATTGTAAAGTCTCATGTTTATATATTTTTGTGTCTTTAATGTCTTGTAGGTGGTTTTCATCTCGATAAATCCATAAATAAGATTTAAAATATTGGAAGAGAATAATTCCTCATCTAATGTGTGAAAAGCAAAAGTGTCTACCTTCAACCTTTTTCAATGCACAAGAACACTACCTCATACACCAAGTTGAGGAGATTGAATTGTGTGGACCCGTACACACTCGATCAATGTGGATGGTTGAGAGACACTTGAAATTTTTTAAGGCTTTGGTTCGACAAAAATAACATACTGAGAGTTCTATGGTGGAGGGATATATGGTATAGCAGACTATGGTGTACGTTACTGGATATCTTCCTAAGCTTGCATCAAAGATCTATATAGATCAGATTTGGGATCTCGACACCATTAGAAAATTCAAAGGGGAGTATTTGGTGGGGAAAGGTAGATTGAGGAAAGTGAGAAATAATAAATTATAAGATGTTATTGTAGCTATTAATTAATTCTTAATCTTCAAAATTAATCGGTTGTAAGTTGTCTATTTATTTTTTGTAAAGCTTCACGAGAGTGGGATGCAATACATTTGTATATTGCAAATAATCCAGATTGAATGATGGTATGGATTGAACAATGTCATCATTTAGGTCGCACATTAACATGGGAAGTTGTGTCCTCATTGGTTAAAGAAGCTCGTCGTAATGGAGATCCAGATGTTACGCAAAGGGAAATAGATTTAGCATATGGTTTAAGAGATTTCCAGGTACGTATAAATTTTTTAATCATCTGTACGTTTATCAACTCTCGATGCAATAATTTATACATGTTTGACATATTTTTGTAGGTCAAACACCACAAGGATATGTTTTGCAAGGGTCATAAATTTTGCATCAAAAATTTGGATGACACAAAGAAAACTTGTTAATCTAGGATAAGTGTAGTCTTTCAGGTGACTAATATATCATCTAGAAATTACTAACATCCTCGAGAGTCTGAAAATCGATACTATGACATTTTGGATGATATACTTGAGTGTGATTTAATTCCTTCAAATTAGTTCTCTTCATCATCAGATGGTATAGGCTATGACTTAATCAAAATGATCCTGAGAGAACTATTATTGAATATGATAACGGATTTCCAATGATTAATACAAGGTGGTTTGAGCCAGTTGGGGATGAGCCCTATGTTCTTCCAAGACAATGTGAGAAGGTATTTAATCAGAGGTTCCACATAAATTGGGTTGGTCATTTGTTGTTACACATGATCCAAGAGGAAGTCTGATAAGGTATAATGCGATGGAAGAAGAAGATTGCGAACAACTAGAAGATAATGTAGATGATGATTGTGATCGACAGTTAGTCGATGATGTTCGTGATGTAACTTTTTTTTTTGAAGATGATGATGAAGATGATGCTAATCATGATGATGATGATGATGATGATGATGATGATGATGATGATGATGATGATGATGATGATGATGATGATGATGATGATGATGATGTTGATGCTAATGATGATGATGATGATGATGAAGACGAAGACAATGATAGTGGTGATGATGATGTCAATGATGATGATCATTGTGATGACTTGGATGAAGAAGAAGATCAATGACATGAATAGAATGTACATTTATGTGATCACTGCTTAATCTACTTAATATTGATTTCTTGATAGAAATGTACATTTATGCGATCAATGCTTAATCTAATTAATTCAAGATGTACCTTTTAATGTTTTTAATTCATATGGGATGCTTATGATTTTTAATGTACTTACTATGCATTTTTGACTTTGAGTATATGTATAATGATTTTTTTAGCTAACATAAGATAATTGAATTACATATATGATAATTAATAAATGTTACATTTTATTAATGGATGAAATAATGAATGAATGTTAATTACATGTTAACGGAGAATTTAGAGTGATGCTAGGGGTGGAATGAGCTTCCACCTTCACGTGGTTGGCCCTATTTAGTATAGAATATAAAACTATTCTTGAAACAAAGTGAAGCTCAATAAGTTTGTTCCTTATCTAGGGTGAAATTTGTATATATATTAGGTTTCAAGATTCAGATTTCTTTGTTGAATTTTAATTAAGTCCATCTCTTAATTACATGTTGATCTGATACTGTAACCAAATTTTGTGTGTAGATAGATATATGTGACATTGATTTCTAGTTATTCATCAGATATGTGACTATAGTGCAGTTGAAAAATGGAACTCTCTTCACAAATGTGTAATCTAGTTTAAAATTGTGTATTCTTTTAGTATTATACATTTAAGTTTCCATTGATTTGCATGAAGGAACTTACAATCTATGGTCTGTCTACTTCTGAAGAGACTATTTTTGATATTTTGAGTTTCTATAAATGTTTGAAGTTTTGTGTAATTTATGGGTTTCCGAAATTAATTTTGATATTATTTGAGCCTTGAGACTCAAACCTTTTGCGATATCTCAATGGAAGTTAATTACATAGCCAAATATTTTGTGTAGTTGTGTTTTTTGTTAGATATAAATTAAGGTGTTATATAATAGGCAAAGGCATAAATGAAACACAGTTTTATTTTGTGTTGCTTTTGTTTTGTTCGGTGATCTCAATCTTATAGAGTTAGAATGCTACACTTAAGTTGGTAGTGGGCAGCTGTGTCTGTTTCTTTAAGATAGAAATTGAGGTTTGAGAATAGCTTGGACTACATTATACTTTCTGATTATTCAAACAAATTTTGAATGTGGATATATATATTAATGGTTTTTCATCAGAGATGTAATTGTAGTAGAGTTTATGCAATGGAGATGTGAGAGGGTTTTGAAAATGCAATCACAATAAGGATCATAAATGGTTTAATAGAAGCCTCTTTTCAAGATTTATGTAGTGAAGAATGATTTGACATATTTGGAGGGCTCACTATTAAACTAAAATATAGAATATCAGCACTTCACAATTCATAAATAATAGGATTTACCGTCACATAGGCTTATTTTGTCTTGTGGACGTTTAAAACTCTTCTATTCTATTCTATGAGATAGGTCGTAGGACTTTGTTTATCATGAAATAAAAGGTCTCAGGACTCCGTTGAGGATATGTGCAATGTATGTTTTTCTTTGTTCTGTTCAAGCATACTGAAATTGTATGTCTTTCAACATGCAATTTTTTTTTCTTAGGATTAATTTCAACATGTGAAGTACTAGATGTGCTTCTCCTAATGAAATAAATCCTTAACTAGCTTAGTTGCTAAAATATCCCCCAGGTAACTCCAATTTGTCTTGGATTCACAGTTGCAAATTTTTGTAACAGTTGATCTGGTAAAAGAAGTCTTTAGTGTCATAGTTAGTAAAAAAGCCACTTGAAACTCCAATTATCTTGCAGTTGCAAATTTTTGTAACAGTTGATTCTATAGATCATCTCCTTTATCTGCAATGCTTAGCTTGTGGGCATTGAATTCTTGTGATGTGCACATTCATCATTGAAGCTGGTCCTATAGATCCCTTCCTGATGATCTAAAGAGCCATGACTCGTTCCTTTCTAATAATTTTGCAAAAAAATAATGGAATAGGTCAAGGAGATCGACATACCAAACTTTGTCTGGTACTAGTGAAGTTGATAAATTCCATACTGTTGGACAGAGAGGCTGATTCTCATATCACATTTCCATCTATATCACATGGCTGAACCCACCCTAAATTATGGTGCAGAGGCCAAAGTGAATAATTTGTCCATTGTAATTTATATTTGTAATTTCAACATCACATACCCCAAAAAGGATTCTTGTCAACCTTATATCCATGCGTACTTTGTGTAGTTTTATTTCCGTGTCAACATGAAAGTTTGTAGACTTTTAGGCTCTTGTATCTTGTTTCTAGATTTGATTGTGTCAGTGCCTTTTTCATCAACATTTTGAATCACACTCTGCACACTCATGATCCATCATCAATATGAAGAGTTCTAGAGGAGAAGATGACAATAATCATGAGCAGGAGCACAAGTCTGGTGATGTAGTTATAATGCACCAATCTCTAGTGTTGAGAGGAAGAAACAAATAGATATTTTGAGAAAGATATTGCTTTCATTAGGTCCATTATACAAATAGAAGTAAGAATTATAGATGACTTGGGTGTAGAGAGGGGGGATGCAACAAATGTTTGGGCTTTAATTGGAGCTAACATTAGAAGCAACTTGGGGTACTTCATTGCAGACCAATATATTCATGTATGGATTTAAATATCAGTTATTCTCAAAGCCTTGACATATCTTTTTGAAAAACTTTTCAATTCATCACATACATAACAACCACATGCCTAGATAAAAAACTCTTTGTTGGATCTTACGATAAATCCCTTATTTATCCTAGGCTTGGTGCTTGTGCACAAATGTAATCACATCGAAGCATTGCAGTAAAAGTAACTATGTGTTGTCATAGGCATTTTGGCCAAGTGATAGTGTCACTTGGTTATCATGTTGAAGACCAGGGTTGAAATCTCCCCAAGAGGCATCTTAGCACTCGTAGGCAAGCTGAAGTTGTAGTCCTACTTCAATTAAGTGGTAGTTTTATAGATGACAAATATTCAAGCTAGAGGAGCATGCTAGAGGTGATCACATTCAAGCCAAAAGGAGTATCATGGAGTAAAAAATAATTCAAGCGAGAGGAGCACATTGGAGGAACATAGGAGAAGGATGAAGGATAGGATGAAGAGTAGATGCCATACAGGAGATCAAAAACCTTGAATAATTAAAGTTCTGAAAAAAATTCTCATCAATGTGTTTGTGGGTGGAATAGAAAAAGTAGTATGTAAAACTTAAATCTATTTATATCCACTTGTGAAGACATTGGAGTACAGTGCAGAACTTGATATAAGTTTTCTTCTTCATGTTCTTGTTCACTAGATTTTTCTACATTGGTTATTTAACAATTTCAAGTTTCCAACATTTTCAATCACATTGTTTGTCTTTTATTTTTCATGTCCAAATAAGGTCTTCCAGTAAAAGGCTTTTAGAAATAAATATTGTGTATTTATCCTTTCTTTTGTGTCATATCCCCAGTTATAGTTTGAACTTCTAATTATTTTAGTACCATTGGATCAAATAATAAACATGAGTAGCTAACACTTGCAATATACAAAACATAAGTTAGCTTACCAACTAGGAAATGGCTATGATATTTCTAAACTTTGTACTCAAACTTAGAGACTAATTGTTTCCACATATCTTTAGCCAAGATGTCAATATCCAAATTATAGTTTCTGGATTTACTAGTTGCAGAGTCTTCAGTGAATTTAGAGTTGGATGTGTGGATGATGCATCAGCCCTAGGGGCAAATATTTTTGTAAAATTATCCGTAACCCAAGATCAACCACATGATAGTGAAACTGCAACCCAAGATCAACATCCATCTTCATGGCCATTCTCTGTAAAACATATGATAGAGATGATGTAGAAAATTTGCTATAAATTTATAGCTTACCATTATTGTGGGTGACTTGAGCATGTTAATAATTATGGTTAAGGATGCCAATTCTTCCTTTGAGAGAAAACCATCTAGATTCCTTCCTCAAGATCATAATCTCCTCCTACAAACAATGAACTGGTTCCTCACAATCAACCTCCTCTACAATCTACTTCTCAAGCCCAATGGATGACCCAACCTCTACATCTAGAAAGACCACATGGAAAATCCATA
Source organism: Thuja plicata (assembly GCA_018584345.1). Taxonomy (NCBI): domain Eukaryota; kingdom Viridiplantae; phylum Streptophyta; class Pinopsida; order Cupressales; family Cupressaceae; genus Thuja; species Thuja plicata. Next base: position 2,619,791 of record MU224611.1, on the reverse strand, counting down.
AATGAATATCTTGGTTTGTAATGAAGTAACCCAAGTTTCTTCTAATGTCAGCTCCAATTAATGCCCAAAACTTGGATAAAGGAAAAGATTCAATGAAAATGGCAAAGTATTTCAATTGTTTTACTTTTAACAGTGGTAAAATGCTTTGATATTATACTATAACTAGAAATTAGGATCCTTTGTTACCATGATAAATGTTGTCTCTTATGTTTAATTCTTTGATATAACATATTATGTTCTATTCATATAGGCAATGGTTGGGTAACCTCTTTACATTCTTTATCTTTCATTTACTTATTCATGTATGCATTGTTATTAATGTGTATTGAATAAGAAAAGATCTGTCTCACGGATTGTGTGAGACAACATGTAAATAATTCATTCAATAGATTAATTTTGAACAAAAGATTTTTAAAATTTCTCAGTTTCCATACATTTATTATGATGATTCTTTTATAGCACTTGTACTCTCTATCAAACATGTAATTGAACGAAACGTAAAGAGAAGCATAGTCTCAGGAAAATGGCCAAGTATTTCAATTGTTTTACTTTTAAAAGTGGTAAAATGCTTTGATATTTTAGTGTAACTACAAATTAGGATCCTTTATTACCATGATAAATATTGTCTCTTATGTTTAATGCTTTGATATAACAAATTTTGTTCTAGTCATATAGGCAATGATTGGTTAACCTCTTTACATTCTTTATCTTTCATTTACTTATTCATGTATGCATTGTTAATAATGTTTATTGAATAAGAAAACGTTTGTCTCACGGATTGTGTGAGACAAAATGTAAATACTTCATTCAATAGATTACTTTTGAACAAAACGTTTGTAAAATTTCCTCTATTTTTCATACATTTATTATGATGATTCTTTTATAGCACTTGTACTCTCTATCAAATATGTAATTGAACAAAATGTAAAGATAAGCATAGTCTCGGGAAAATGGCCAAGAATTTCAATTGTTTTACTTTTAACGGTGATAAAATGCTTTGATATTATACTGTAACTGGAAATTAGGATCCTTTGTTACCATGATAAATGTTGTCTCTTATGTTTAATGCTTTGATATAACAAATTATGTTCTAGTCATATAGGCAATGGTTTGCTAACCTCTTTACATTCTTTATCTTTCATTTACTTATTCATGTATGCATTGTTATTAATGTGTATTGAATAAGAAAAGGTTTTTCTCACGGATTGTGTGAGACAACATGTTAATACTTCATTCAATAGATTACTTTTGAATAAAAGATTTGTAAAATTTCTCTATTTTCCATACATTTATTATGATGATTCTTTTATAGCACTTATACTCTCTATCAAATATGTAATTGAACAAAATGTATAGAGAAGCATAGTCTTAGGCAAATGGCCAAGTATTTCAATTTTTTTTCACTTTTAACAGTGGTAAAATTCTTTGATATTATATTGTAACTGGAAATTAGGATCCTTTGTTACCATGATAAATGTTGTCTCTTATGTTTAATGCTTTGATATAACAAATTTTGATGGGTGATGTTATATCTATTTAATGTCTATAAATGTTATGGAAACCTCTGCAGCTCAGAGGCAAGTTCGAGAGACAACTCTAAATGACTCAAGCTCAAGATCACATCAAATTATCAGATTCATAAGTCTTATAAATAATTTTTTTATCAAACTTAGAACTTGGTATAAAAGGAGTTTGACATTTTTCTTATGCAACATTATTTTTTTCCTCACAGACTATGGAGAGTACACTGAGATCAACCTCAAATTCCGTTAAGTCCCTTGTTGCTAACCTGGTATGCTGTGCTTTTGGAATTGTAGTTTTAATAAATGTAGCTTTCAACGCTTAGATATTATTAGGAGATTTCAGTTTTGGATTATCTTGTGTATAAGATTGTTGTGATGTTGATTAGTGAGGACACTCACTCAACATCAACAAACAAATCTTTTAGGCAGGGTTATCTTATTGCTCACAGGATTTTCTTGATTCTCAAATTCCTATATGACTTGGTGGATCCTATTTTGTACAAAATTTTGTTGATCTTGATGGAAGTGAACGTGCATCACAAACAAATGCTGAATGGACTAGGCTCAAGGAAGGGTGTCATATATATAAATCAAATCTTACTAACTTTAAGTATTGTAATACGTAAACTCATGTATACTAATATATAATCTATATCTTGTTTCTAAGATGTTTATTTTGGCATAAATTCTCTTTATTTCATAGATCTTATCTACATACTAGACTGACAACATTACAATAAAGACTTATATATTTCTCAGATGTTATTTTTCTATAGCATTATATGCTTATTTCCTTTTGATACTGTGTGTGCGGTGGTGTAAAAAGGAATGGTCACATACCTTACCATGACTCAAAGCTCACTCAGATTTTGTAGATTTATCTTGGTGGTAATTCTAGGAAAACAATTATATGTACCATGAGTCCTGCATCATCTCATGTTGATCAATCTTGAAATACACTTATGTTGGCTACTCGTGCCAAAGAGGTCACCAACACTGCAAAAGTGAATATGGTATGTTGTACATTTTTCAATAGATGCAGAAGTGGGTATATGATTCAAGGTTCACTCACAAATCATTTGTTCCAAACTAGGTTATTTTAGATAAAGACAAGGCTAAGAAATTGTAGAAAGAAGTTCCAAAATAGGTTATCTTTCATTTCTTTTATCCATTCAAATTTTCTACCTTCTCTTCATCTTTAGTAATATATTGGATATTGTGTAGTGTACATAAAGGCAAGGTAGTGATTATTCTTGACAATCAGAATGTATAAGTCTTTTAGGCCTTACCTAGTAGCTATGGCTAAAGATAGAAGAACTCAAGAGACCATTATAGTTGGTCTTCGTCTTTGTAGGTCCATAGGATTGAAGAAACATTTAATATTTTGTTAGCTCATCAAATGCGGGGATCTGAAAGAATTCAATAGATGCTATCTTCATGTATAATATACATTGTTTTAGTTTGATGATGCACAAATTTATCTATTTCCCACACTTGTGGACTGCGGAGATAGCAATAAAGAAGCAGCCCCTCTCGTGGCCTGAGTAATGTAGGCCACGGGAGGAGACGCTTCTTTATCACTGTCTTCGTAGTCCACAAGTGAATGAAGTAGATAAATTCATGCAATGTCAACTTAAATAATATACGTTATCATGAAAATATTCTATTAAATTCTTTCAAATCCTCACATTTGTTGAGCTAATGAAAGGTAAAACATTTTGTCAATAATATGGATCAAAGATGGAGACCTTCTATGATGGTCTCTTGATCTTTGTTATCTTTAGTGTGTCAATCTGTCAAATTTTCAATGCTTATGAAATCTTCTTCGATAGTAGTGCTAAATGTATGACGGACCTTCTTGTCAGAAATTCATTGCATTCTCGTCAGTAGTCTGGCAGGTTAAACATCGGATAGATTGAGTTTTGACAGTTATCTTCAATGATAATGTTATACGTCCAACGGGATGTCATGTCAAAAATTCACAGCATGTCCATCGCCCTTCTGACAGGTATAATGTCAGACATAATCCATTTTTGATAGACATGTTAGATGGGACTACTATACATCTGACGGGTTTTCCTGTCGACCAGTCACTACATATCCATCGGTATTCCGACAGATATAACATCGGAGAGACTCTATTTTTTGACAATAAGTCTGTCAGAGAATCCACACTTTCTGTCAGCATTCTGATAGATGAACAGTAAGAAACGATATAGGAAATTTCTATTAGTGTGGTGATTTTCGATGGATTTTTTGGTCAGAATACCAATGGTTACCACTTCCATTACAATTTACAATGCAATAACCCTGACGGATGCATCTATCAAATGGTCGATAAATAGGCGTTGCAATTCTGACAGATAGCCATCAGAATTTGGCCTCAAATGTACTAGTGTATCAAGTTCAATTGACAGTTTTTGGACTTTTTCAAGAGGAAATCTTAAAGTATCAACATCATCATCAGATGAGGGAGAAGAGTTATGCTCCGTAAAAGGATTGGAATCATGAGTGATCAAATTTTCATCCAGGATCCTACAAAAAGGAGAGGAAGACTCAGGATCAAAAGAACCCATAAGTCGGTGACTTCTTCTAACCCAGATATTATAGGTAGGACTAGAGGTAGTAAAGGTCATACACCAATGTAATGTAAATTAAATAAACTAAGAAAATGTAACTGCAAGAACATAAAACAAGGCTAATCTAATGTGCATGAAAGATCTAACATGAAATGTAAATCTAACACCAAAAAGAAAGAGTTGTCTACCGCGGGTTAACCAAAATGTAATATAGAAAAATGATTGTGTAATGTATGTATGGGATCTATATAGGGATAAATGGGGGTTGTGTTGTACTTAAAGGTTTTTGGAGAAGATAAGATTCTCCTCCTAGTCCCAAATTTCACAAAAGAAAAATCCACTTTGATCAACCATAAGAAAATGGCCAATGTACAAATGGATCAATTGATCAGAAATAAGAAGAAAGAAGAAATTATTACATTCCCAAATTATGGATGAAGAGTATGTAATATATTTTAATTTATTAAAACCTTAATTGAAATGAATTGAAGACAAGTACTAATCTCAAAATATAGCAGATCTGGAAATTGTTATTTTCTGGTGTCTGTACTGAGTTTTGAGAAATTCTACAATCGTATCTAGAACAGAAACACAGAGACGGAGAAAACCCATAAATATTTTTCTTTTCTAAGTCAAGTCAAGCTTGACCCAAATGCGGGGGTGCAATTGTACCCCAAAATATTGACCTTGACCTGCACTGCTCTAGCAAAAATTTTGTTTGCGGATCCCAAAAGTTGGCCAAAAAGAGTATCTGAATCTTCTCTATAATTCATTGTCATGTACCTGTACCTACAAGAAAAATGGTTTTGTTTGTTGGGGGGAGGGGTTTTCCTTGTTCAAACCCCAGTTTTGGAATTAACCTTAAAATATAATTGAAATTGCATAGATAAACAATGTAAATAAACAAATCCACCTTGCTTGTATAGAAACCCTTGTGGAGGATTCAATTCCTTGGATCCACAAGTATGGATGTGCCAAATGAATGTAGAATGTAGTATTTATGATGTCTCAAATCAATTTCTTTTAGATCTTCAACACCAATATTGAATGGATCTTGGAATAGGATGAGGCTTGCATAGATGTGGATGGAGAAATCTTCAACAAGAGGGCTCCATAAAGCTTGAATCCTTAAATGGCTACCAATGGATCTCCTTGATAAATTGGATGCTATAATTATTGAGTTCTTGAATGTGTAGATTATTCCTTCAATAACTTATCCTTCATGTGCATAAGTGATCATGTTCTTTCGTGTGTATGTCTTTGAGAAAATGAGAGGAGAAAGGCTTCCTTATATACAAGTCTAGGGCACAATCTTCTAGAGAGGCCTACATAGGAGAATTAAATTCAAATTAGACCTATACCCCTAGAAGTGGACCTATATTAAATATAATTTCAAGATTCATTTCTTCGGAGACCAAAACAGCCAACCTGGAAGAAGGAATTAAATCTTTCCAAAGCTCGACATTCAGAAACCTTGGAATCTTGAAATTTGAACCCTAGGTCAAGGTCAAGCTCAAATCTGACCTAGGTCAAGGTTGAGGTTGACCTTGACCTAGGTCAGGGTTGAGGTCAAACTTGACCTAGAAGTTTGACCTTGACCTTGAGGTCAAGAACCTCAAATTTGTAGAGCAGGATGCCAGAAACAGGCCGGAGAGAAGTGGGAAATAGGGCAGAACAGGGGAAAAGCTAGATCCAAGTTAAAGACCCATTCAAGGGATTTGACATGACCCTAAACAACTTACTCTAAGGGATAAACAAGTCCAAAATGGAATTTCTTCCATTTTCTGATGATACAAGTACATTAAAAACTATAAGCATCCCATATGAATTAAATACATTAAAAGTTACATCATGAATTAATTAGATTAAGTATTGATCGCATAAATGTACATTTCTATCAAGAAATCAATATTAAATAGATTAATAAGTGATCACATAACTATATATTTCATTCATGTCATTGATCTTCTTCTTCATCCAACTCATCACCATGATCATCATTGTCGTCGACATCATCACCACCATCATATTTGTCATCATCATCGTCATCGTCGTCGTCATCATCATCATCATCATCATCATCATCATCATCATCATCATCATCATCATCCTCGTCATCGTCATCATCATCATCATCATCATCATCATCATCATCATCATCATCATCTTCTTCTTCAAGAAAAGTTGCATCAGGAACACCATCAATTAACTGTCGATCGTGATCATCAGCTACATCATCTTCTAGTTTTTTGCAATCTTCTCCTTACATCACATTATACCTTATCATCCTTCCTATTGGATCATGTCTAACAAAAAATGACCAACCCAATTTATGTTTAACCTCTGAGTAAAATATCTTCTCACATTGGCTTGAAAGAACATAGGGCTCATCCCCAACTGGCTGAAACCACCTTGTATTAATCATTGCAAATCTATTTTCATCTTCAATAATAGTTCTATCAGGATCATTTTTATTAAGTCATAGCATGTACCATCTGACGACAAAAAGAACTAATCTAAAGGAATTAGGTAAGTGCAAGAAGTTGGGTACCAATTCTGTGAAAGTCTTGTAGGCTTGAAAACTATCGCTAGAAATGGGCACCCGTCTTAGGATCGGACACCCGATCCAAAATTCAAAAAATGGGTGCCCATTTTTTTCAAAATGAGTGCCCATTTTTAAAAATGGGTACCCATTTTCTTTCAAAAAGGGTGCCCATTTTTTAAATTTTCTTTTTAAAAAAAAAAAAAAACTCATTTTTACATGTCGATTTATTACATTTAAGAAACAGGTACACATTTTTAAACGTGTGCCCATTTTTTAAAATTTGAATTTACCAAACCACCATTTGCATTGGATTTCGGTTCAGGACAGGTTTGATGGGACCAAGCCTATGCTTGGACCTCCAAAATAATGGCTAAGGCATTTGAACACCAGATTTCTGTCTTGCCGTAATTTTTTGAGGGTCTTCCTAATTGAATTTTTTGATGAAATTAAAACCCATTAGAGATCTTATTGTCTAGATTTCAAAAATATAAATTTTATAGTGATAAGATAAATTTTACTATTTTTACAATATTTATTAATCAAAAGTGGTACTTAAACTTAAAATAGTAAGGTTCACTAAAACTTTAATAACTTTTTTGATTTTAGGTTTTTGAAAAAATCAATTATATGAGACCAATCTAAATAGAATTCTATTCAAAATAAAAATAAAAAAATTCTCCAAAAAGTGAAATTTTTATCAAATTATGGTGGTCGTACACGAGAGGTTTTGAAAATGTACTTTATAGTCAATTAAAAATTAATAAAAAAAAATTCAATTAAAAAAAAAGAAAAAATATTCTAACCAATCTTTGATGTGTTAGTTACCTTCCCCAAAAATGATTTAGAAAAATTCATTTATTTACTTCAAAATAGGGTGGTCGTACACATGCAGGGTATGGTCCTGAATCAGATATTTTGAAAAAGAGGATTTTAAACATTCCTACTAAATATATTTTCTACGATGTGGGTATTCAAATAAATTACATATTTGAAAAATAGACTCTGAGCACTACATTTTCTATTAGTGGATTTTTTTTATATTCAATCTCTAAGTGCCTCAAATTTTGACATCAATTGACAGAAAATGTGAAAAATAGGGAAAACACTTCCACTTTTTGCCCAAAAAGTGGACTCAACTTCTTGCTGGCACCCAATTATTGTCACACTCAAGTATGTCATCCAAAATGCCATAGTATAAATTTTTAGACTCTCGAGGATGTAAGTCATTTCTAGATGAAATACTAGGCACCTGAAAGACTGCACTTATCCCAGAATCAAAAGTTTTCTTTGTTTCATCCAACTTTCTGATGCAAAATTTATGACCATTGAAAAACATAGCCTTGTGGTGTTTAACTTGCAAAAATATGTCAAACATGTATAAATTATTGCATCGAGAGTTGATGAACGTATGGGTAATTAAAAAATTTATACGTACCTGGAAATATCTTGAACCATATGCTAAATCTATTTCTCTTTGCGTAGCATTTGGATCTCCATTACTATGAGCTTCTCTAACAGATAAAGACATAGCTTCCCATGTTAATGTGTGACCTAAATGATAACATCATTCAATCCATACCGTTATCCAATCTTGATTATTTGCAATATACAAATGTATTGCATCCCACTCTCGAGAAGTTGTACAAAAAAAATAGATGACTTACACCGATTAATTTTGAAGATTAAGAATTAATTAAAAGCTATAATAACATCTTATAATTTATTACCTCTCACTTTCCTCAATCTACCTTTCCTCACCAAGTACTCCCTTCAAGTTTTTTAATGGTGTCGAGATCCCAAATGCGATCTATATGGATCTTTGTTGCAAGCTTAGAAAGATATTCAGTAAAGTACACCATAGTTTAGTATACCATATATTCTTCCACCATAGGACCCTTAGGACATGCTCTTTGTTAAACCAAAGCCTTCAAAAATTTCAAGTGCCTCTCAATCATCCATATTGACTGAGTGTGTACAGGTCCACACAATTCAATCTCCTTAACCTGGTGTATGAGGTAGTTCATGTGCATTGAAAAAGGTTAAAGGTAGACACTTTTGCATTTTAGACATTAGATGAGGAATTCTTCTCTTCCAATATTTCATATCGGCTTTATAGATTTCTTTAGATGACAACCACCTACAAGACATTCTAGACACAAAAATATATAAACATGAAACTTTACAATATATTACATAACAAGAAAAACAAATTGTGAATAAAATAAATATATACAAGAAATTGAACAGATATCATTTCTTACCTCATGTATTTTCCAAAATTATATATCACTTATTTGATGTTATTGTCAAAGTTCTCTGGGAGAGATAGGGGTAGCATGTACTGCAACAATTATAAAAATAATCATGTCATTCTTTTCTCACATAATACAATGAAAAGTACATGCAGTTTACAAATATATTGTAAATACAAAAGAACATGAATTACCTTGATGAATGTACGCCAATCATGCATTTTCAACCCTAGCCCAAATTCACTTTTTTTTAATATGATATTGCTTATGTTCCCAGCAAATCCTATGGGAAATTGAATTTTTCATATGACTTCTTTTATGACATCACTTTGTTTCTCTGTTAATAACCAAGGAATGATAGTTATATTAATCTATTCTCCATTTCTATTTGATTCAATAAAAAATTTCATTGCATGATTGGATTCATGAATGTCACTAGAAATTTTGACAATTTTTTCTTTGTCACACCTTCCATCCAATATCTTCCACAATGTCTCTGTTATATTCTTTCCAATATGCATAGTATCAAACAACTGCACAATTTATAACTTCTTGTAGTAGGGAAACCTACTAAATTGTCTGGGATAACTTTTTAGTCCCTTTGGAAGGTGCTTAGTAGTATTGCCTTGACGACCTTCACGATCATCAATTACATAATCAAAAAACAAAACACAATAGAAATATATAAATTCCAAACATAAACTATTAGGTAGAATGGTAGTACCTTGACAATTAATTCTATTATTTTCTATCTTCCATAGGCGAGTTGTCATTCTTTGTGGCTTAGATGTAGTCTCTTCTTTCCCATTGAAATTATATTTTTCGGTAGTTCGATACTTATGATTTATATGGAGAAAGTTCCTATACTCATCAAACACCTTATTTCCTATACTTTTTGAATGATGAGATTTCATCTTTGGACCACAAAATGGACATGCAAATTTTCCCTTTGTTTAAATACCTACAATATAATGATACAACTAGATTAAATATGTTAATTTTTATATTTAGAATTATCATGTGCAACTTGAATTCACCATAACATACCAGAAAAATGTGTTAGCTCTAGGGAATCATCTATTGTCCATACAAGCATTGCATAGAATGAAATTGTCTGTGTCCTATTGGTCTAGAGATTTCATACATAGTGACACCATTCCATAACTCCAACAACTCGTCGATAAGAGGATCAATATATACATTCATATCTTTAACTTGGTATTTACCTAGTTGAATGAACAACAACATTACATAATTATTGAGACCATTTTATTGCAAGATTTATAATTACATACAGATAACTATTAAATGATCAAATACTTGGAACAATCATTGCCAACATAATGTTCTCCCTCTTTAGTGACATCGATGGAGGAATGTTATTGTTTATGACAAAAATAGGCCAAACAAAGTAAACAGCTCTTAGCTCTCCAAATAGATTTACACCATCCGTTGCCAATGAAAGCTTGAGATTTTGAGGTTCTTCGATCAAGTGGGGCCAATTTTCCTCTATGTCCTTAAATGAAGAACCATCCGCATGCATTTGAAAAATTTCATCTCAACTCCTATTGTGTGCATGGTAATCCATAAATTGTGCCAAGCTACTACACCTGAAAAATATTTGCCAATGTGGTATAAAGGGAATGTAGTGAAGAATCTTGCGAGATACCTTTTTTGTTATTTGATCTATTCAATATCTACTCGTATGACATTTAGTGCATTCTATTTCAAATTTATGTTCTTTATAATAAATAATATGATCATTGGGATAGACATCTATTTCTTGATACTCTCGTCCAATATCTTTCATAGTGGCATGTATAATTCTCGGTCTGAGCGAGGGAGAATATTTGATAGTGGTAACAAAAACTCACCTATCAATCTATAAAAAAATATATAAGTTGTTAATATTAACAATATTTATGGTACATGTTTCACCCTTTAATTACTATAATGATATATATGACATACCTTAGCATACGTCCCATTGTTATGTTGAATAAACCATTCATAACCTTCAAGTTCAACAACAATAATACAACAGAGAGAAGAGTTGTTTGGGAGCATTCATAAAGGGTCATGTCTACCTTCTCAAGTAGAGGTATATCATGGATGACATCAACATCATCCTGATAATCATCATCATCTTGATCATCATCATTAGTTGCGCCAGTACCAAATATGTCATGGATCAATGTATTAGTACCATCATCTTCAAATGTGTTGCGCATGATCATCATCTTCCATGTGATCATAATCTTCAGCTTTAATATTCGCACCTCCATGATCCTCCACTTCCAAAACCATATTCTTGGTATTCGCACCTCCTTGGTCCATATCGCATATTGCCCTGGGGAGGTCAACCTATATAAAAATGATGAACACAAATAAACCGTGATAATGATCTCATCATCAAGTGTATTATATATATATATATATATATATATATAAATTGTTAAATAAATATAATGAAAAACTTACCAATTGATGATAATCAAAACCCCTTCAATGTGATCATTATCCCTATAATGTCTCTTGGTTGTTTTGATTAGCAATCTTCTAGTGTTTAAGCCCTTACAAATTTTGCAGGGACACTACCATTTTCCATCCCCTTTTCTTTTTAAGTTAGACCACAATATATTGATTGTATCTCCATTTTGTTCTTCACTTAGATTGTCTGACATGATCCTTCTTCTCTTAGATTACCTATAACCTAATTATATATAAAAATTAAAAAGTTAGTTATGAAATGATGTTTTAGTATAGTATACCAAATTGAAATACTTCTGTTATTGTAGTCTTCCACCTTAAACTCTTTCCTATTGTGGAAAGAAAGAAAGATATTCAAATAATATAGTAGTTTGTAAATCAAAATAAAATATCATATATATTATACACAAAATATATCAGAAGTGCATCAAATTTGACCAAGCACTACTGGGAGCTAGACCCGGCAATAAATGGACTTGTGATGATTTTCACAATAGTACATTTGTTGCAGGTAAGGTCCCAATAGTGGATAGGCAAATCTGCATGGTGAAGGTTGTATGTGTGTGTGTGTGTGTGTGTGCACATAAAAAAGGGGGCTTTATCTTTGATCTTAAAATGACAAATATGCCTATCTAATGCTTTTTGAGGATGTAGGGGATAGAAAATGGAGGCAAGTTGTTGATTGAGGGTGCAGGGAACAACACCCATCAGTACTTTTATCGAATTGTAAATTTCAATTTTCAACCATTCTGTGAATATAGAACATGGATGTAATCTCAGAAAATAACAAAATGTAGACACGGAAAATTACTTATTTTTTTATTCTACTTTACTTACTATTTCGGTGCATGTTCCACCTACAACTTGATCAAGTCTTTATTGATGCTTCAATTTTGTATTTACTGTCCTGTAGAAGTACACAGTTTTGTTTTCAGCAAACTCCAAAAGATTTGATTAGAGAAGGTATATGCACAAGTGAAAAACATGCAGATTTGACCAAGCACTATTGGGAGCTTGACCCAGCAATAAATGGACTTTTGATGATTTTATCACAATAGTACATCTGTTGCAGAGTAAGCTCCCAATAGTGCTTAGGCAAATTTGCATGTTCATCACTTATGCATGTACCTTCTGTAATCAACTCTTATGCATTCATTTAATATTTATTCATAGGCATTAATCCCTCTAATTTATTACATGATTCTCTCAAATTATTTCCCCCTCACATGACAATTAAATATTACAATATGCTTATATCTAAGTTGTGTGGGGAAAACCCTTTCGAGAGAAGAACGTCACCCTCTAAAATTTGCCCAATATGTTATTCAAAAAAAAAAATAGAATAAAATACTTGTTGAGAAATATCATCATAGGAGTATCAAAAACATGAAATCCAGATATAGCTCAACATTATAAGACTCTTACATTCAACCTTCATCTCATGCACCTAATAAATAGGAGATAAAATACATGAAATTGAAAAATTACATTACAAAACAATGAGCTAAAACTACCTTAAAAAGTAGCACCCAATTTATATACAAAACATGTAACTAATGAATTTTAGTTTTCTTCTCATCTTCACTACCAAAATAATCACCCCTTTCAAAACCTTGAATTTTTTGAACACAAATTTTTAGAAACATTTGCGAGATTTGATCAACTTTGACATTTTGACACCAAATAACTTTGTGAACCTTAAAAGCACATCAAATATGATCTAAATATCCTATTTCCACTTTTCAAATGCCTATTCAACCAAGTTTGACCTATTTGAACACCTTTGACCAATTGGGTACATTTGTGGCACTAGTGGCCTTACATCCAATACCAATTGAATTAAACACACATAAAATACTAACTATGGCCTTGACATGGCCTTATTGCACTGATTTTAATGTAGTCTATTCAAGGTGTGTTTATTGATAGCAATTAATTTGAATGTAGTCTACTTGTTGCTGCAGATTTCAAATGCTTTTCATATCAGCAAAAGACCAAAATTCTCAATTTTGTCTATTCCTTGGTGTTCTCCATAATTTATTTTAAGATAATATATCTTTCAACAATGTGTGTGTTTGAATTGAATGGTGAGAGGAAATATCAGAATTCTTTATTTTGTCTATTGCTATCATTTGACTGAATTTAACTTAAGATGATATAATCATATAAGATTGTGTTTGTTTCAAGATTCAAGCCAGAGGGAAGAGATATTCCTTAATGTCATGAAAACTACTTGTAACCTAATGTGGTCTCTACAATATGTCTATCATGCCATAATTATTTCAATAGCTCACTCAGAAAGAAGACATTCCCTTAATCTCGAATCTTGGTGTGTGACTGCTTTTAACCATTAAGAACTTTGACGTTCATACATTTGAGTGGAAGGTTTAATTTTTGTTTTGTTTTTCAACATCTACTTTCGGCAGTCTCAATGATCTCGTGATAATTTAGGGTATCAATTAATACATAGGGACCTATACCATATAGTATATCCGGACAATAACTTTAAGTCATCATTAAGGATGTGATGCAGTAAGAAGTGAACCTTCATAGAGGTCACCATTGTTAAAATTCTCTGAATCTATGTCTAAAAGACATGATCTCATTTGCAAATATCAAGGCTTTCACAATGGAGACCCGTGTTAAAATTCCTCTAGAACATGTTAAATTCTAATATGCACAAATGTTGAATGCTTGAACAAGATATATGATAATATACCACACATATTTCTAATTATTGCATAGGTGGATGCCTTGGGTAAATTTGATAGAAGAGATGCACCCATTCATGGAACTAAAAGTAGAGAATCTCATTAAAAAGAAATACCTCTAATTTATCCAAGCCTCTGAATAAACCTATAATTCTCCAAACATGACATTACAAGCAAAAACTTGTATCAATCATATATGTGCAAGAGCTTAAGAATGTAAATAGAAGTACCATGTCACAAGGAAACATGGTATGTCACATAAAGATTAGGTACATGGTATGTTGAATGCAACATCCAACAACAAAAAATAAACACTCTAAAGATAAATATCTTTTCACTTTTTTCCATTATAAAATTCACTAAATCCTCTAAATATTCTCATAGCATTCATAAACTTTCCAAAAAAATTGCAAAAAAAATTATTACCTTACCCAGATGTCTATGACTAAGACGAAACATGAAATACCCTTTGTGTTGGCACTCAAATCAAATTCAAGGCTGATTACCAAACAATAACCCTACAAATGCAACACATGTACACCTGAAACCCTTCAAATTTTAGTTGTATTTGCTTCTCCTTAATGAACATGAAAAAGGGAGAAAGGGGTTTGAATGGATATTAAGCGGTGAAAGCAAACACAGCCACTAAAAATAAATAAAAATATACCAAAAAATAACACAAAATGTTGTATTTTAAATAAAAATGTGATTGATCACTTTTAAGAAAAAAAAATTCCTTTAAGATTTCATAAATTTCAGCTAGATTATGTTAAAATTTTATATGAATCAGCACAATGTAATTTGTAACATCAAGAGTCAAAAGAACACACCAAAATCTATTTATCAGAAGACAAGAAAAGTAAACAAGTTACATTTTCTTCATCTTACTAAACATGAAGTGTACAATCAGACTCAACCATAGATTGTCATCTTAAAAGGTTGTGAAATCTTTAGACACACCAACCATAGATTATAGGTGTAGTGTGGGTCACATTATAATTAGAAGGATGTGGCTTTATTTAGTATCGCAAGGATCAATAAGATGATAAATATGAGTGCACTCCATGATGTATAGTGGTTAAAAAGTATGCTTCAGCTATTCAAATGCCTTAGGAAAAGATATCTTTAAAAATTATATTCATGCTTATGTTGTAAAAATTTGACAAGATTAATTTATTATGCCTATAATAATATTTTTCAAAATTTTATGATGACCACAAGTGCAAAATCATAGATCGATGTTGTTAAAGGTTGCTGAATTTACTTGGAAATCATCTATAGCCTTTTTATGTTGTGTATATCTTGCAACAATGACATCTCATGAGACCATTTCTTTGAGGCAATTAGGAAAAAATTCACATGCCTCATGATATTCTTCCACAATATGCATTCATGTCAATCAGGGAAATCACAACTACAATGTCAGAAAAAATTCCTCTATTTCAAGAATAATTTGAAGGATGTCCATACCCAATTCCAAATCTCCCATTTTTCAATAGGTAGTGAAGATGTTGGCAAAGGTTGTGAAATATTTATAACTGCCATTTGCATTTTCTCAAATACAAATATACAGACGCATGTGTTAAGGGGTCAAAAAGTCACCTACACTTCCTTCTCCAAGGAAAGACTAGGGAGAAACATAGTTAATTGTATTTAATATCTCTTCATGTGAAAATATAAAAAAAAAAGATCCATCTACACTAGGTGCTTTTGTTTTGGCTTCATATGTAGTAGAAGAAGAAAAAAACATCGTTATTTATGTGGTACTAGCTTAATCCCATGAGGAAAGTTGTAATATATTTTTGGCCTTTCATATTAAATCATTTATAACTAAAAACTGAGCACATTAGCAGTCTCTTTTTCATTTTCATGTGAATTACTCCTAGTGGTATTGAGTACTGAACTATTACAGTGATGACCTTAGTTTTTCATTAGTATACAAATAACACTTTTGGTAAGCCTACACCAAAAGACAGGAAAGAGAAAATCGAAGATCAGATTAGGAGATCACCAAAAATGACTAAGTACAGAGAGAACCGATGACACAAGTTTGTGTGTAAACCAAAAATCACAGAGCAGAAAGATAAAGTCGAACCTGACAGAGGAACCCAAAATGCAAGTTATAGTGCAGACTGACAGTAGAAACTGAAAGTCAGTTGCAACCCGCAAAAAGTGGATCTGACTTCCATGTCAGATAAAGCAAGTGTGTTATATTTATAGGATATTTAATTATTTTAAATCTATTTATTTAGGGATAAGAAACATTAATGTAAGTGTTTTAATCGGTCTAACTGATTTAAAACACATAGACTAGGAGATCTAGGTGTAAGTTGTAAACTTGATCTTAGAGTCAACATTATTTTTATCACAAACTCGATGAAGTCAATCCATCTATAAATAGATGATGTAGTCATTCATTAGAATGTGTGTGTGAGAAGGAAAAAGAGAGAGGAGAACAGAACGAACACATCTAGGGATTGAATTGAGAGTTTTAAGAACCAGAACAGAAAAAGAAGAATTTGGTTAGCAGAACCAAGAACAGAGGAAACCAGTAATCAGAGGTATTATTCAATCATAGTTAAGGTGGTAATATTTTTATGTAAACTACATAGGATCTGTATCAGCAATAGGAGATTGCATTTACCAAGTCAATTTGTAATTTTCTTTCATTCTAACAAGTGGAGCAAACTGCAAAAATCCTTTCAAGGAAGATGGACTTAAAAGTCCTATTGAAAATCTATTAACCGAGTGTACACTTCATTAGTGTTGCTAAAGCTCTTAACAAAGTAGAATTTAACAGGTCTCCACTGATACTCCTAATAGGGTAGATCATCAGGAGTGATCAAATTGTAATCCTTAACCGGCCCCTTCCAATCTGTAGATAGTGAAGTTTTGTGGGTGCCATCCCCACCATAGTTTTTAATTCCTAACATGAGTTTTCTATGATATCATATCTTTTTTTATGTGTCAATTATGTTCATGAATGTTTCTATGAATGATTCACGTGTTTATTAATGTTATGAGTTGATATAACTCATACCAAGATAGTTTAGATCAGATTGAATGGACATGAAATTGATTACAAAGGTTAATTGATTAAAGGATACAAAAAGTTTTAGAGGTACTGATTCACCCCTCCCCTCTCAGTACATACTTCCCATTAATCCCAACATACAGATCACAAAGTGGGTCTGAATAATAATCACATGATTTGGGTCCCAAATTCAAAATTTTAGTTTCTTGAGCTAGAGGATAAATTGAAATTTAAGCTTAATGATGTTGGTACAAATATTTAACTAAAAGAAGAATATAGAGGATGGAATAAGCCAACAAAGAAGCCAAAAGACAATTGTATTATTTCTAGCTAAAATTGCATATAACCAGATATATAAAAAAATCTAGATCATATAAATTACCTTCTACCAAGTTAAGTTTGATTCTTAGAAGGACTGGAAACTTTTTCCCATTGTGAATTTCCTACTCCACTCTCTAAATAAAGATTCAATTGTTCACCTTTCAGAGAAGGTAGACACGATAGATTACTTATTTTTTTATTCTACAGTACTTACTATTTCAGTTCACGTTCTACTTGCAACTTGATCAAGTCTAGTTTGATGCTTCAAGATAAATGGTTGTAAATATCTCACATATATTTGTCTTGAACCCTGCCAACATGCATGCCAAATGTCAAAAACATAAAAGAGCATCATAAATTTAGCAATTATCAAAAATACAACTATGGATATTCCATGGTTATTGCAGCAGAAGATCTAGCCACTAGAGGGGTGTTTTTGTGGTAGAATCCACTTTAGTATGGTCAGAGGATGGTGAATCATCCACCAATTGATTAATATGAAGATGGGAGGTAAGAAATTGGTTATTATTATGGAGCTTGATTATTAGGATCCATGTGATAGGGAATCATAGATTTGATGCTACCTCGAATATCATGGATATTATAAAGTCTAGAGGACAAGTGGATCTAGGGAATCCACAACTCTTGTGATAGGGCATCATGGATTTGATGCTACCTTGAATTTCATGGAATGTGGAATGTTTTGAAGTTGCTTTGGGGTTTGAAAGTGTGATTTTATAAGGATCCAAAACACTAACCAATTAGTCTTGATCCCATATTCAGTGCTTATAATGAACAAAAGAACCCTATTGCAGCCTTGCAGAGGAGGAGTGAATTTCACAGTTTTGTGGTGTTTTGCAGGCTTTGTAAAGCCTGATTGTTTAGAGTTGGAAGAGGTAGTAATAGAGGATCTTAAGAACCATACTAGGCTATTTTGGTTCCATGTTCTTTACTTGGGTTGAAGTAAAGATCATTGTTGCTGTCCTAATAGGAATTAGGACAAAATATGTGAATTGCATGTTTGCAAGACTATAGAGGCCAGTTGACTATGGAAAATGGAGTCTTAAGGGTCTGTAGGAAGTGTGTAACCCTTATTAAAGTTTGTGTCTGATCCAAGATAGTGGCCATTGGTGGATTTGTGGGAGAGTATAATCTATTGGCTTGTGAGTTTTAAGTTGTTGTCCCATGTTGGGATCACCTTGCATTTTGGGAGGTTGAGTGAGAAGTAGACATTCACCAGAGATCAAGAGTCCTATGACTGGATTGTGCTAAATTGGAGAACAAAATTCAAGATAAAGGAGGGTAGGTCATCACTACACTTCTTGTTGTGTGTACTTTGCACCAATGACTATCAGTCATAGATGATCAATAAGACTGTCGCAATGATAAGAATATGTTCAGTAGTGTTTTAAAAGATAGTGTGATCAAAGATAAATTCAACAAAGACAGTGGTCACTTTGATAACAAGGAAACCATGGTAAATTAATGCTTTATAATAAACAATCATTGTTGTAGAAAAATGACATTGTTGTATAGTATATTATCATAATGGAAAATAAGGACAACTGTTGCAAATGACAAAGATTACAATACGCAAAAGAATTAGTACAAACGTAAGTTGAACAATTATAATTTCTTTGAGTTCTTATGTTGAACGATCAAATATGTAGTTGCTAGTACCTAAAAAAGTAAAAGATGAATTATTGTTATTATATGGTTGGATTCTCTAAATAAAAGGAGATCATGTTCATGAAGAGGTTGTTCATGTGACTATTGTTAAGTTGTGGGTGAATAAGGAATAGCAAGCTAAGGGGTAGCATATGCAATGAAAGGTAGGGTTATGACAAGAAAGAATGAGGTCAAGTTGACACATAAGGGGGGACTAGTTGGTGTGTTGCATGGATTGGTCAAAGGGTTGGGTTTCATAGTTGGCATATTATTGTTGAGAAGGTTAAGTGGACTTTTTTTTTCCTAACCCATGCTAAGAAAGATTATTGAGAGTGTGTGTGGAGTTAAAGAGTTGTTCTACTTATAATCAATTTTGAGAGATTTTGGTCTCCAAAAGCCTGCCTAGTTGGGGACATATGATTAAAAAAATAATCTCTTAAGTTAGCTAGACAATTAACCACAAATGACCATCCTTTAGGGATTCTTATGATCTTGACCCGAATGGTCTCCCGCATAACTTCCACATATAAGTGGCCCGACCCTTTCTGAAAGAATGCATGCATGAAATTCTAAATTTCAGGCCATACAAGACTTGGTGTAGAACCACAATTGTCTGAGCCAGTCAACCTATATACATCTTCACCTATCAGGGTGACCTTCCTAGATAGACATTACACTACTAGTTGTAGTAACTAATGGTTACTACTTGTAGCATTGTACCACCTTGGCCAAGGTTTTATAGGCACTGTACTTTGTGTTGTCATAGTCATGACTAGAATTGTTAAGATTCCTTCTGACTTCTTAATTAGGTCTCCATGACCTTAAATACTCATAGTTTACAAGAACACATTATACAGAAATTCCTTGGCCTTATGATCACATTACTAAGCCCCTAGGTTGAACTTGATTCACCTTGATAATGCATATTGTTATGGTTCAAATTAGGTAGCATGTTGTCCCTCCCAGGATATACAGACCCTCAATCTCTATCCATGTTTTACAACCCTTAAGGATTAAAAATAGAAATTGAATCACAAAGTTAATTGTTCAACCCAGTCCAGACTTAGCTTTATTTAAGTTACAAACTTGGTTAAGATTAATATCGGGCTGCTTATCGTGCAGAAATATGGCAGAATTAAATTGTTCTGATACTTATTTCTCATCTCACTAAGAGGTCTCTTTCTCATATGATACAGAAAAATCCATATACTATGGTTAATAGAGATATTTCCAGGGTTCTTGTTGGAAGAAGAAATGATGATCATGCAATATAGATTGATATAACTAAGCCTTGTTCAAAATAGAGCAAAATGATTCTATTTAATGACTAATTCATTGGTGCGACTCTCTACTATTGATTGTATATGCACAACAATATATCATTGCAATGATTGATTAATTTGAAAGCATGGATCATAAATGCATATCGATGCCATGAATTCAATGCAAATAGAATGACATTTTAGCATGGTTTGATTCAAGTAATTGTGAATTAGTGTCATCCCAGCACGATGGTGAATGAACAACAAACAAACAAGAAGATTAGTTTCATCTAAACATGGTGATGAGTGAAAAACAAACAAACAAGAAGCTAACTTTAGGGATTCTTAAGTTAGCTAGACAATTAACCACATATGAACATCCTTTAGGGTTTCCCGGCCACAAATGTTTTATTGAAAGAAAAAGACAAAATGTTTCAAACATTTCACCCCCTACTAGAATCTCTATGGTAACCCTTCAGAATACCTAATAATTATGAAGTTGGAAATACCTTATGCATCCCTCATCTATATGTAATAAGTGTGGGAAATACCTGTGTAGCAAGGGGCAGATGTACTATTTACAATATTGGTCACTGTGTCACGGTGTCCTCCCTTGTAATAGGTCATAAGATCATGTGGACTAGCAGCAACAAACAATGTCTCTCGACCTCCTTCTCTCCTGCGTGATGGTACTGTCTTCAATATTCCGCAAAATGATTTGGTTTCACTTTTTTTTTCATGTATATCCCGCAACTGTCGGAATTATGATGGTCTATTTAAAACCCATCAAAATTATGACACCATCGGGTATTATTACAAAAAAAACCCAAATTCACAAAAAAAATTCATCCGTCAGAAGTTACCGTCAAAATTTTGCCCCAAATGTAGTAGTGTACCATTCTCTCCAAATGCGCTCTTTCAAAAATATGATAAATATTTGGGTACATCCGACCCACAAGACAATTTAAGGGAATTTTATGCACTAATCCTAGAGTTTATGCATGATACTACCTATTTAATGAGGTTGTTTCCTCGAAGCCTTGGAGGGAAAGCAACGGATTGGTTTTCAAAATTACCCCCAGGTATTAGAAAATTTGAAGAATTAGCCTCCAAGTTTGTGACTCATTATTTATATAATATCAAACATGAGGTCACCAAGCTAATTTTATGTAACACTAGGCAAAGAGAGGGGGAAGCCTTTTTAAACTTTTTTCAAAGATGGAGATCAGTTATTTCTCGTTACCCTAGAGGTATACCCGAAAGAGAAAAAAAATGGACATCTTCATGAAATAAAACTTTACAAAGAGAACAAGGGTTTTTCTAATAATGATAGCAATGCTAACAACAACAAGGTTCCTAATAACAACAATAAATTTTGATGGAAGAACACCAAAAAAAACCTTGTTAATGATGGATTTGTGGAGGAAAACAATCTTAAAGCCACTCCATTTAATCTCACAAGTGGATTTAATCAAGCCAACAATGTCAATCAAAAGTCCAAGATCCCTTTTAATAACAATAATATTCCAAACAATGAAGAGGTGAAAAATCAAGACCTTTCTTTAATCCAGTACAAAGGAGGAAGTTCACACCCTTGGGTGAATCTCTTGAAAATTCTTTAAGGACCCTCATTACCAATAAAATCATTACTTTACCGGAGGTGAGACCTTAGGAACCACAAGTCAAACCCTCATGGTGGAATGATGTCAATCATTGTGAATATCATAGAAATAAAGGGCACAAAACAAATGATTGTATGAGATTAAAGCATGTGGTTCAAGAATTAATTGATAATGGAGTGATTAAGGTGGGTGAGGCTCAAAATAATGAATATCATATGACGTTCAAAACTCCTTTCTTCAAACATGAAAAGGGAGAATCTTCAAATTCTAGCAAAAACAATAAAAGGAATAAGGACAAGGTTAATTTTTCTCATACCTATGACAATGTCATCAATTCCTTATCGGGATATGAGAATATAATCAATGTTTTTGTGGTTAGTAATAATCCATCAAAATAAACTTCCAATGTTGTAACTATAGGGCGAGATCGGATTCCATGACAACAACATCTAGAATTGATTTTCTGTGGGGTGGAAGACTGTAGATTTGAGCCACAATTGTAGAAGATTTCACTTAGGATTCTTTAGATTGAAGATGCCTCCTAGAAGAGTCAGAGGTATTACTGATGAAGGTTTTAGGGATTTTTAGAGACAAATGCAAGCTTTACAAGATGAATTGAGAAGTAGAACTACACTGAGAGCTGGTGAAGACAATGATGAATAATCTAAGAAAGAAGAACACTTTTAAGAAGCTGTAGAAGAAGCTACATATCCAAATGAGGCCAAATTTATGAAAGCTATGTCTAATATTGGAAAAATACCTAAAGTCGAAGTTTCTACATTTTCTGGTAGCCTTAAACTAGAGGAATTGATTGACTGGATTAATGAGATGGAAGAATACTTTGAATATGAGAAAATTGAAGATCCTTACCAGGTCAAATTTGTAAAGATGAAACTAAAAGTTCATGTAAGCATATGGTGGAAAGAAGTTCATTTTTCTAGAAACAAGAAGGGTAAGGAAAATATCATTAAGTAGGATCAGATGGTTAAAAATCTGAAGAGGCAATTCATCCCTGTGGATTGTGAATTAGAAATGTTTAAGAAGATGCAAGCATTGAAACAAACTAACAAAATAGTATAGGAATATAATGAAGAGTTCTATAGGCTTATGATTAGGACTAGTCATTCTGAAGATGATAAGGAAAAGGTTGTTGGGTATATCTATTGTTTGAGACCTAGTATTCAGGAGGATTTTCTTAGAGTTTTGATGACTACAATTGGTGATGCTTATCAGATGGCATTATGGATTGAAGAAAAGTTGAACAAGAGGTTTGAAGATAGACAAAATAACTAGAACTGAGGTGGTAAGTCTAGTGTATACTCTACTGGTAGAAGTGTGGGTGAGAATCCTAAACAGACCGATGGGGGATCTAATAGTAACCAAACCACTAGAGGTTACATTGGTGGACAAAGAGGAAGAAGAAGAAGAAGAGGTGAATTTGTGGGTACTTATTTTAAGTGTGGTGAAATAGGTCATAGGGATTTTCAGTGTCCTAAGAGAAGGGTTGCACATTTGAATAGAGATACTATCTCTACTCCATAAGAGAATACAGTGAACGCTACTAAGGAAGGTGAATTTCTTGTTAATAGAAGAGTTGTTGCATGTATTGATGAACCAATGCAAAGAAGGAATTTGTTTAGAACTAGATGTATGTGTAAGGATAAGGTATGTAATGTTCTCATTAATGGTAGAAGTTCTATAAACTTTGTTTTAGAAGAGATGGTTAGTAAATTTAAGTTGGAAAGAAGGATACATCCAAACCCTTATCAAATTAGCTCATTGCAAGATGAATCTAAGGCTAAGATTGATGAGAAATGCCTAGTTAGTTTTAAGATTGGGAATTATCATAATTAGATATTATGTGATGTTTTACCTATGGATGCTTGTCATCTATTACTTGGAAGACCTTGACAGTTTCACTGGCATGTTATGTTTGATGGTCTTGCTAATACCTATGAGGTAAGAAAATGAGAGAACAAGTACACATTGATACCTTTGTAGGAAAAAGGGAATGGAAGATGTGGAATTGTCAGGTGTTTCCTGATTGACAGTGATAGACATGAGAACCAGAGAATTGATGAACCTATTCCTATGAGTGGAATGAAGGTGAATGAAAATTTGAAGGAGAAGGATATTTCTGAGGAATTTGTAGATATTCAAATGCAGATAGCATCTTTGGATATAACGGTGCAACAGTTGATGGCACTTGTTGGGAAACAAGTTATAGGTAATGTGGGATTAAAGTAGATTTACACTGATGATGTTGTGGTTAAGAAGAGTACTGGTGGTGCACGAAATCCATTGAGAGATTACAACAAAAGCATAATGAATGAAAAACAAAATGATAGTAGTAGAAGTCAGTTATTGGTAGTTGCAAATGAGGACAGAGATGAATGAAGGATAAAATTAGAGAGTGGACGGAGGACAAAAGGTATTGGTTGCAGGAAAAGAGGATATGTGGATCAAGAATAAGCATGAGATATATGTTTTGAATCCCATCAGATGTTCATGATTCCTCTCATGGAACATCTTCTTCTCACCTGGGGTGTCTGATGCAGGAGCATCCTAGGGTAGCTGGTGATCTTGCATCAACCAAAAATAGTTTGTTCTTTTCAGTTCCTATTTCCATTTTGAAGCAGTTGAGGTGGTGATGGATCGTATGATTGAGTTAGTTCTTGCAGCCACAGTATGTTGTTTTGGGGAAAGTTTAGATCATCCTCGTATGGTTGTATGTCATTTTATTTTTTCTGGTTTGAGTTATGTTGGTTTTGTTGATCAATAGTGTGTTCTTTGTTCATGGCGATCTGGTCGACGAAGATCTGGTTATCAATGGATCGTTTGAGCAAGTTGGCTTATGTGGTCATGTATTCTTCTTGTGGACCTATCTAGGAACATTTTCCTAAGAGCGCAGATCTTAATGTTGATCGGTGTTCATGTTTGAGTTATTTTTCTAGCAGTGGGTAACGTGTTCATGACTGGCATGGACTTACCTTGAGATTTGGGTTGTGATCTAGATTGTGGATTTCTTAGCCATTGCAATCTTAGTGTGTGGATCATGGTTCCTTCGTGGATTGTTTGATGTGATCGTTTCTTCTTATGTTATGTTTGTATAGGGTTGGACCTATATTTGTAAGACATTTCCTTCTTTGGGGAATGTTATTTCTTGAGCCAACTTGTGGTTGAGATTCTTGTATAAAAGAAGGACTTGGTTTTGTGTTAGAGAGTCAGTGGGGAAGTAAGTAAAGGATGACATATGGTATAGTAGTGGGATATTGACCTAAAGATTGAAGATATCTCTTAGGATAGATCTGAGATTTGTTATCTTCTTTGTATTTGGCTTTAACCAGAAAGGGCTTACAGCCTGACATGTTTGATGTAATTTCATAATATTGATAAAAAAAGATGATACCTTTGCTCTACATTTTGTTTTATTGTTCTGTGCTTTTTGTTTTGTTGTATTGGCTACAAGGTTTGGACTATCCATTCTTGGATCCTCCATCCTTGACTGAACCAACAATGGAGGTAGGAGGTTTTCTATCATCTCGAGCTAGCTTATCGCTCAGGGATGATTCATTGCATGATATGCACCCTATTTTTGTCCCTAAAATGTGGGGGCTTGGCATATTTGTCCCTAAAGAAAGGACGAGGCTTGACATATTTGTGTTCTTGAAGAAAAGAGGGGGCTTGACATCATGGTTGTCCCTTCAAAGAGCGAGGGGGGTAAGGATTTGGTTAATGATTTTTCAAACACTTGAGAATGCATTAGACACACTCAGAGAAGATGTGGACTTTTGGAGGAAAGGTGTCTCATGTGCAGGCATGTTGATGGTGATTTGTGTAACAGAGGAGAGATTGTTTCCACAACACTTGAGGAGGTGTTAGACACACTTGGAGGAGATGTGGACTTTCAGAGGAAAGACATCCCATGTGCAACATTGGCGAGGCATTAGAAACACTCAGAGGAGATGTGAAATTTCAGAGGAAATGTCTCTCATTTTTCATGGGAGGTGGGAACACTCATGTTGTGCAGATGGTTTCAGTTTCTATGGTCTGGGTATGCACTAATGCAGTCAATTTGGCTTTTCTTGAGCGAGCGAGGAGGATTGGTGAAGGTGCTTCACCAAAGTCTCAATAAGGGTTGGGTTCAAAACCCTTGCAATGTTCCATTATTGTTCGAATTAATGTAATTTAAGGGGGGAATGTTGGAGTTTTACATTAATTTAGGTTACTCTTTAGTTCAGATTAATAAATAAATATTAGTTTATAGTTGTTAGTTAGGAAGTTACTTTCCCGTAGGAAGATTTTCACTGGAATAATGACTTATATAGCCAATATGAATCAATGTAATAATTATCTTGAAGGCAACTGATTAAATAAAATGAATATCAAATCTTGTTTTTCTCTTCTGCACTAGCACTTCCACCCCATCCATTGCTCACCTCTATTGTTCTAACTCAAATCGAAGTTCCACTAACTCGAGAGGTCTACATGCGTTCTTCACTCTAGTAAGCTTCTAGTTTCTGGTGTTGAAGGGAAATTCTTCTTCTCTGGTTATAACATTGCTCATTTCATTTGTCTTGTTAGCTTCTTGCTTTTGGGATTCATCACACCTAATAGTCAGACACAAGTCCGAGTTGTTTTGTAGTTTCTGGTATGAGCTTTGGTACCTTGTCCGTATAGGATGCTTGTGTGTTGCATTGATGTTGTCAACCCCTGTTTATGTCCTAGATAAAGATTTTACAAATTCGTCCATTTGATCTAGGTAGCTGGTACTTTTAGCCTTGGAGGTAAAAATACTTTTATATTTCAGCATCACACTGATGCACACACATTTGACCATCCTAGTGAGAAAACTTAGAGGTTGCAGTACTTTGAAGGTTTCCTCAGAATTGAGAGAAAGATATTAAGTCCTTGAGAGCTCCAACCACCCTTCTCAATGGTTCAATTTTCCTCCTCTACCATGTCCTAGGTAGGGATGAATTATATCACTAGTAAACCTAGACCAATAGATTAAAACTACTTTTCTCTCTCACTTCTTCGACATAATAATATACCCAAGTTCCAAATTTATTGTTGGCCCTTAATTCTACTATCCAACTTAGTAGGATGATGATGATGATGATGATGATGATGATGATGATGATGATATATATATAGAAAAAGGTCCACTTTCATAGTTCTTTAATTAATTTGAAGAAATTAGCGGATTGCTCCATATATTTCAGACTCGTGGTTGGATAAATTGAAATTCCAAATGTATTGCCAATGCTTTATGAGTCAATTCACCATATTATTTTCTGGCACTACCCATGCTTCCACGTCATAATTCACCATGCAGTTGTAAATTAGGTCTAGAATTTTTGCTGATGTAGGAAACCCGAAAGTTCGATGCAATCTATATTCCATTATATGCTGCATATACCCCCCTATATTTGGTGCATGTGTCCCACTGTTAAGAATTCAGCTGTGCTGAAGTATATATCCAAGATGTATAATGACCTTTGGCAAGACTTGATAATGTTTCTCAGTAAACTCCAGCTTTGCATCCTTTGCTTTTTTACTCATGTCTCCTACAAAAATTATATATAATCAATTTTATGATTTTAATCTACGAACAGACTATATTTATGTCTCCTATAGAATTATTTCCTTATATCCTGATTTCGTTATTGCTTGGAATCTTTGACCTCAATTTTTTAGTACATTCTTCCTCATCACCTCAATTATCGCAAACTTGATTACCCAGATGAAAAGGAATTCAAATATGGATAAGTCTCATGAAGATGTGCACCTATCTGTCATGAAAATTCGCCTTTGAGGATAAGAATTCTGTCATTTTCCTGATTTGTACCTTTACCTCCATATGTAAATCTTTCGCATTCCGAGTTTTTTTCACATGATTCTGGGATAACAGTTCGACACCAATTATCTATCATCTTTTACTCATTCGCATGTAATGAACATAATATGAAATCCTAGAGAGGAAAAACAATACAGTCTACTAGATTTTCATGGGAGGTAATTTTAAAAAAACCTGAATCCAGTCATCCAAGAGTATGTTTCATTCATAATTTTGTGTGTTGTTAAATCATCTAATGAATAGTAAATGTGGGGTTATGTCTTCTAATGATAAAGGCACTCCATTAGTGGTTAATTCTTCCACTAGGGGTAATCATGACTGGAGTGGATAATTTTGAACCAACAAAAATATTCTATTACAGGAAGGTGCAAAACTGGTGAAATTTATGTGTATTATGGATGGACGTATGTATAATTGCAGTCAAAACAATCTCTAAAAGTCAAAAACACTAATTTAAGAACACAAACTTAAGTCCATTTTGGATCCCTATTAATCTCGAGGCAAAGGGGCATGTTGTGACAAAATCTGGCAATTAACATGTTATGTATATCTCAATCATAACATTTAATTATGACTTACAATAAGAATGTGATAATATATTATTTGATTAATTATTAAAACAAGAAAGAAAAAGGACATAATTAACTCAACTAACATGTCATTTAGATTAAAGAAAAAATAACTTAAATAAATAAACATTAAACCAAATAACAATAGAAGATAGATCATCAAATATTACATAATTGTTTGAAACCAAACTATGTCACAATACAAAGGCACAAAAACATTTTGATATTATGAATCTTCACCTCTTGACATAAATTTTTACTAATAAATATTTTAATTATTTCCATTATTTCACCCATAAAAATATCATATTCTAAAAATAGGATTAATTAATTGATACCAATAATAGTATCTATCTTTCAAATATTTCCCCCTCTATTGCCCATAAGAAAAATTATGATTTTACTTTATAATTGTCAACCAAATCTAGGACTATAATAAATCAATGTACATAATAAATTTCCAAGGCTGTAAATTGTATTTGTTTTCATTCCATTTCTTTGAAGGAATTATAAGTATTTGTTCCAAGTATTGTTGTCAAAAGTTTTCTTCATTTTATCTTTGTTTTGTAATTTTATAATTAATATACATTAAGTTCAACAAATTAATTATTCATTAAAAATTAATAGAAATGAAATTATTTCATTAGATATTTTCTAAAATTACATAATATAAGTTTATAACACTTTTTTTTAGAGAGATTTACAAATGGTCTAATATTCACAAATGTTCATCCGCTCTTGGATCATATGAACTCCTGTATACCTGTAGATGAAATGATAAACATGTCATCATTATTATTCTTTATTATTTCAAAAGAAAAGAAAAGAAAAGAAAAGAAAAGAAAAGAAACATACCTCCCAAGCATCATGGTAGTGGCTTGTGGATTCGTCCCAGGACTATCTTGGAAAATTGAAGTATCAACAACCCTTAGACTATCAAGACCTTTCACATGTAACATTTTGTCAACCACATAATTAATTTCACACCCTCCATGGTAATGCCAGAACGTTGTTACTGTATCTTTACAAAGATTTTCCAAGGCAACATTATCTAGTTTATTTTGTGGCACTTTTGATCCTATGAATCGAAGTGTGCCATCAAATGCAAATTCTTGGAAAGAAGTTGTCATGGTAAGATTTGACAATACCTTCACAGCAAGAATACATTTTTGTACATCAAATGGGTGAGAAAAATAGTTGTATCTTACAACTGGGTTATCTTGTGGGTTTTTACTACGAAGTTCAAGTTCACCCCTTGATAAGGGAATAGCCACCTTGCTAAAAATACCTCCCATATATAAATTTCTTATGGAATTTTGTTTTTGAAAAAGGCTAAGAGCTTCAATATATACTTGGGAATGGTCTAATATACCTACGACTTGTGCTTGTTCAAATTGAAGTGGTTCGGGGGATTCTAGAATGAATGGTGTTTTTGGTGAATCTTGAATCCTTTTCCCTACTGAGTTTAGGTCTAATAATACAGTAATGTTCAATTCATCAAGTTGTTCAAAGGGGCCAATTCCACTTAATAAAAGGAGTTGAGGGCTGCCTATACTTCCCGCTGATAAAATTATTTCACTCCAATGTGAGAATTGGTTGATAAAGACTTGATAAAATAGATCATTAACACTACTCATCAACTCAATGCCATTTGCCTTCAATATTCCTGCAACATCATTTGATATCCATTATTATAAATTTTTCTATTGTAACTTAAAATATTATCACAGCAGTACAGATCTTGTTTATTTTTTAAAGAAGATAAAGATAAATAAAATAATTTACTTATTCCGTAAAGAATCAAATTGATTTATATAATTATTATTTTTATATTATAGACAAACATTCTAATAGGATATTTTATTAATAAGGCCAACAAATTTTTGAAGTACAAACATATAAATAAATCATTGTTATTAATTACATTAAGAGAAGTCTATATAGAAACAAGACATATATCATATGTTATGATCATGTACATAAAGAGATAAACACAAGTAAGATATTAAGGAAAGGTGAAAAAAGTAAAATTAAAATTTTAAAAGTACCCTACAAGTATATAATTACATCAAGAGGTATTCTACTATGGTAGCAAAAAGTCTCCTATCATGGCCATATATTAAAAAATACTGTTAACTTAAATTTGATAATCATTTACATGTCAAATAATTAATATTTAATAAAGAATTCTAATGTGACTTAATCTTGAAGATGCCATTCCATATTACATATAATATCAGTGTTGTCTCATTAAATAACAAATAAATAAAATAAAATAAGTTAAACTTAACAATAATTCATAAATAAATAAGTAAAGGGAAATTGCATACAAAATTGTATCATGATTGACCAAGTATTTGAATTATAGTTTATTATACATTATTATTATGAATTAATTTTCTTTTAGTAAAATTATATGAAGACTAAGTATCATTACTAAAGAGGACAAATCAACTTCCTCCTATTTTAGATATGACTAAGCTCATTTGGATGAATCATTAATAATTATAAGACTTATAGTAATCTCTCAACAATGATATGTAACACTCATCTAGGAAGAAATTCTAAAGAGCTATTATCACTGACAAATAGAACCATCATTTTCTAATAGAAGGGGGTAGCCAAAGTCAAATGAATTTTCCTGGTGGAGTATTAGAAAAGAACAAAAGGTGCTTTGAAAACATATATT